>CAUYPK010140083.1:0-13271 GCA_963574355.1 Loris lydekkerianus | reverse complement strand
CACACGACACACACATACACACACACATCACTCACATAAGAAAAGGAGATCACGATACACTCACACGACACACACATACACACACACATCACTCACATAAGAAAAGGAGATCACGATATACTCACACAACACACACATACACACACACACATAACTCACATAAGAAAAGGAAATCACGATACACTCACACAAAAAATAATAAAAAAGAATACACAGAAAGTTTTACAAGGAAAAAGGGAAATTGAGAAAACTTTCATTCATTCAGCTAGATTTTAAAAAATGTCTTTTTATTATATATATTTAAGGTGTACACATAATATTGTGGTACACTAATCCTTGTATACATAGTTAAGTGATTACTAGAGTGAAGAAAATTAGTATACCGGCTGGTAATAAATAATGTACCAGCTCGTATAGTTTTCCTTGTCTCTCTTACTCCTCCTCCTCCTCCCTCTCCTTCATGGTGAGAGTACCTAAAATTACTTGGCAAATTGGCAAATTACCAGTATACAAGGTTACTAACCACGGTCCTCCGTCATACGTTAGCGCTCTACACTTATTGAACCTACCTAGCTGCAACTTTTTACCCTTTCACCTAAAACTTCCCATCACCACCACTGTGCCCCTGGTCACCAACAATTTACTGCCTGTTTCTGTGTGTTTAATATATATTTTTAAGATGTCACATAAACATGAAATCATGCAGTATTTTTTTTTCTTGCATCTGACTTGTTTTACTTGACACAGTGTCCTCTGCTTTCACCCACATTGTCCCAAATGTTACAATCTCCTGTAAAGCTGGATAATATTCCGTTGCACATGCACACACACAGACACATATCTGTCGCTCACATTCATCTGTTGATAGACACTTCAGTGGTTTCCATGTCACCGGAGTTGGTTATCTCTATGAGGTGATGATTTCATTTCCTTTCGGTGTATGGAGACAGACGAGGAGTTGCTGGGTCATTTTAAAGTAAGAGAGATGATTTCAAGAATAAAGGAACCAGTATTAGAGTCAGTCGCTGAATGCAGTTGCCAAATTTGAAGAATAAATAAATGGGCTTCCAAAGAGCGGTAAGGATCCAGCTAACTAGACGGCATGACCATGAGGGCGAAGATTGAGGTCAGGTGTAAAGAATCCAGACGGCACCCTGAGGGGTGACCCAGGGAAAACGGGGGCTCTGCGAGCTCCAGTAAATGTCTTTGGGAAATGGCTACAGGCCATGAGTCCACACTAAAAATCAGGGGAGATGGCAGGTGACAGCAAATCCTAGGACCGGAATGCCAGGGTCAGTGAAAGAGGAGATGAAAGATAGGAATTGTCATCAGAGAATAACAGAAATGAAAGATGGCTGGGCTGCACAGGTGAAAAGCCTATGAAGCCAAGCTGATACAAGGCCGCAGGGGGAAACCAAAAACCCCTGAGCCTGCTGCCAGAGGGGAAAGAGGAGAAAGGAAGGCTGATGGCCGAAGGCTCATGTGGAGGAAGACAGGACAGTACCCTCTGTACTGATCACCTAGCTCCAACGCTTACCAACCTTTCACAAATTAATAGAGATCTTCAATCTTTAACCTCCATATGATGGAAAGCCCTCGATAGCGTTACTAGGGAAAATATTTAAAAGATGGTGAAACATTCAACACCCAGAAAGTCAACTGGATGATCCAGAAGTCATGGTTGACAGAGGCTTGTGAGTTAACACTGGCATTCTTGTTGATACAGCTGCAAAGCTCTGGGTGTGAGGACAGTAGTGCAGTGATAGTTCTACAGTGATCCAGAAACAGCCCAGCTTCCTCTGTCCATCTTTATTTCCTCTCTCTTGTTAACCTCTCCTTCCGAGTTTCAGGAATTAGGTAACTGCTAAGAGGATGACTAATTCAATTTATATAATAGATGTTTGTTTTTATAAATGCCATGTTAACTCCACTGTGTCATATGAGATGGTAAAGATATGCAACCCAGATTTTATTTTAAGTTCAATATTACTGTGATTTACGGAGTATGATTGGCAATTCTAAAGCATGAGGAAAGCATTCACCAAAGATTTTTAAAATTCTTTCTAAATTCCTATTATTTGTTCCATCTGCTCTCTGAGCTGTGCATGTATATTTTTAACATAGTTCTAGTTTTGTCAATTCTTTGATAGTTTTCTCAGGGAAATACTTAGTGAGTTCAATCAATACCCATTCTATTGCTAACAATGGGCCTTCTGTAAAAAGAAGAAAAAAAGTGTTGACTGTCCTTCACAGGAGAAAGAATCCAATTCATGTATTCTTTACAATTTAGAGGCAAATATCATTATTCAGGAGTTCATGTAAAGTTAACTTATGATAAATTTTTGTATTATATTTGAAATATATTTTGCATCCAATTATCCTTTCAAAAAATAATAGAAGACTCTCCCACCCCTAATTCAAGGAAAAATTTATTCTTAGTTACCTTTCAATTACACCAGTCAGTGCCTCGGCTTCTATCCTCGACAGAGTGACTGACATCAGAGCTGCCTCTCTCTGTGAACAACTGGGAAATTGAACAAAATACTTGAAGCAATTACATGCAGACCCTGGACAATAGGAAGCTTCAGACTGTGATTCTTGAAAGAAGGGAAACCACAGAGGATAAGCCCTGAACTGTCCCTGGCTTTCTGCAGAGGTTCTTCCCAAGCGGTGACGCAGGAGGAGGAACTCACACAATTATGACGCTCTTGCTGAGCTGAGAGAACGGCAGGGGTGCTGGGGCAGTGGGATTTACCAGCCAGAATATTAGAGAAGAGAGAGTTATCCATAAAATTATTTCCAGATACATTTATAGGGGTCGTCTCAAGTCTTTGGTTGAACATGAAGATGTACATGTATTGGCTGAGACACCACAAGGTTGGGTAACAATAATAATAATAATAATAATAACTGCCAGGAAGCAGTAAGTTGAACAGTTTCAGAGTTCAGATCTGGGAGAAATTTGAAATCTGGCCAGGTAGAGTGAAAACACCTGATTGACCCACCCAGACGTTAAGTAGTGATACGTGACGTGTCACTTTTTAAAAGTAGGACTAAAATAACCCCAGAATTTATTCTAAAGCTTAAAAACAATCCTCAAAAACCCCACAAGTAGCTTACCTGCTAAAGCAATACCAAAACAGTTGTTTTCTGGCCCTCTCATATATGCTGGTAGGAGCATAATTGTTCTAGCCACTTTAGAAGGCAGTGTGGCCATATCTATCACAGATGAACAGACCCAGAAAGTGCACACCTTAGGACATGCCCAGCAGAAATGTGTACGTAAATCCAGAGAAAAGACATGCATATGAAAAAGAAAAAGACATGCATACGGAAAAAAAGAAAAAGACATGCATAGGAATGTTGTTGGCAGCACTGCCTATAATATCCCAAAACTGGAAACAATACTAATGTCCCTCAGTAGTAGAAAAGGTACACATTCTGTTATTATAGAATAAAATACCAGGGAGAAATAAGAATTAATAAATTTCAATTATTAGCAAAATTATACTAGTAGTTTTTCATTATATACATAGTGTTGAGCAAAAGCAGCTTACACACAAAAATAGTGCAATGTCTAATTCCATTTATACAAAGTTCAAAAGTAGAAAAATTTAATCTCTGGTCTTAAAAATCAATTTAATAACTTTGGTGGGGGCAGGTGACTGGAAGTAGAGAAACGGGTTTTTGGATGTTGGTCATGCTCTGTTTTCTGGGCCAAGAGATTGTGAAAATTTCTCAAGCAGGAGGCTAAAGTGTGGTGCATATTTCTCTGCATGTTCTTCTTAATGAAAAGAATCCTATTTCCTAGAACTCTCTAATAAAAGGATTTAGAACCAATTACCAAATCATCCTGGTTTGGGCTGCTATAACCAAATACCAAAGGTGGACTGGCTTAAACTACAGAAGTTGATTTCTCTCAGCTCTGGAGACTGAGGAATGTGAGATGCAGGCACCAGAAGATCCACCGTCTGGTGAGGACACTCCTCCTGGTCTCCTGGATCCACCGTCTGGTGAGGACACTCCTCCTGGTCTCCTGGATCCACTGTCTGGTGAGGACACTCCTCCTGGTCTCCTGGATCTACCGTCTGGTGAGGATACTCCTCCTAGTCTCCTGGATCCACCGTCTGGTGAGGACACTCCTCCTGTTCTCCTGGATCCACCATCTGGTGAGGACATTCCTCCTGGTCTGCTGGAGGATTCACCATTGGGTGAGGACATTCCTCCATCTCCTGGATCCACTGTCTGGTGAGGAACTTCTCCGTCTCCTGGATCCACTGTCTGGTGAGGACACTCCTCCTGGTCTCCTGGATCCACCGTCTGGTGAGGATACTCCTCCTGGTCTCCTGGATCCACCGTCTGGTGAGGACACTCCTTCTGATCTCCTGGATCCACCTTCTGGTGAAGACACTCCTCCTGTTCTCCTGGATCCACGGTCTGGTGAGGACATTCCTCCTGGTCTGCTGGAGGATTCACCATTGGGTGAGGACATTCCTCCATCTCCTGGATCCACTGTCTGGTGAGGACATTCCTCCTGGTCTGCTGTATTCACCATTTGGCGAGGACACTCCTCCTGGTCTGCTGGATCCACCTTCTGGTGAGGACACTTCTCCGTCTCCTGGATCCACCGTCTGGTGAGGACACTCCTCCTGGTCTCCTGGATCCACCATCTGGTGAGGACATTCCTCCGTCTCCTGGATCCACCATCTGGTGAGGACACTCCTCCTGCTCTCCTGGATCCACTTCTGCTTCTTCTTCATGAGGGCTTCACTCCAAGGCCCTAATTACCTCCTAAGTTACCCACTTTCCAATACATACTATCATATTCGGGGTTTTGAGCAGACACATTCTGTTTATAACGAAAACGATAGGCATCAACACCTTTAGCTCCGAGATTGTGGTCTCAAAATACCAATTTCAACTAGAAGGATCCTTGGAAAAATACAAGCTTTCAAGTCTGGGGCAGAAATGAACCTAGGCCATCCTTGTCATAACAGATCTACTGGAAGCTACTGATGAATACTAAAGTTCTATTCAAAGGACTTGGGAGCCATCTGGAATGTCCAAAGAGGATCCAGGGCCAATTACATAATTTTCAGAGCAAAATAAAATTGTGGAGCCTCTCGTTCAAACATAATACAAAGGGAAAATGCCATCAAACATTATTAGCATTTTTCTTTCTTCTATAGCCTGTCTCTTGAATTGTCATGATGTTTCCTATTTGCTCTTTAATGTCATTACAAATAATGAAAAATTAAAATTTTAAGTTATTAACATAGATGTTGGCATTCATCTTTATATTGTATAATTCCATTTTAAAATGCAAATACAAAAACCATCGAACTCCTATACAGAATTACCAAAAATACACAATTTATACTTCGTTCCTGGTACATGCATATGTATTTCATTCTTACCAAGACAGTATAAACACTGCACTAAATTAACTCTTCTATTTTTATTTTACTTCTTGATAATGAGCACTTTCTATCAACACTCTCCACCTTCAGCTTACTGACGAGTGCCGAATAATTGAAAGGAAAAGAAACGAAGAGTTGCCTTCTTCCCTTTCTTTCCATATCATCATTTTGTCATCATTGTAAATCTTTTGATTTTAGTGAAGAGAAGATATCAGGCTGCTCAGTCACTCATGTTTCTTAGAATGCTACTGCCTGCCTTGAGTATTTGAAGCAAGTTCCTGTTTGAAAGAAAAGGATGGCTGCTCACCACTGCCAGTACCCTATTTAGACATGGACTCTACACACTTACCTTGTATTTGCTTTGACTTTCACTGAACTCCCATACGTCACAGGTCTAACAGAACTCTGTGTTCATGGAGTTGTGAATACCACCAGAAAACTGGCCAGCAAGGGACAGTGGACACAGTGTAACCTCTGCTCAGGAACATGCTCCATCATCCCATCTGATTTAGTTAGAAGATACAAGTTCAAAGATAAAGTAACAACAGAAACCGGAGAATATTAGACCAAGTACAAGCCTGTGGGGGTTGAATGGGGACCCTCAGAAGGGCACATCTATGTCCTGATACCCAAAACATGTGAATGTGGCCTTATTAAGTTAAGAATCTTGAGGTGAGATCATTCTGGTTATCCAGGCGGGCACTAAATCCAATCACAGGTGTTCTTATAACAGACGCACAAATACAGCCACACAGGACTCAGCCATGTGGAGGCAGAGATAGGGGCTGAGTTACATAGCCTCAAGGCAAGACGCTCACGGAGCCACCAGAAGCTTGAAGAAGCAAGAAGTCTGGGTTAGAGCTTTCAGAAGGAGCACAGCCCTGCCAACACCTGGATTTTGGACTTCTGGCCTCCAGACCTGTGAGAAAATGAATTTCTATTGCTGTAAGCAACGCAGTTTGTAGTAAGTTATCACAATGGCCATAGGAAACTCATACAGGGTCCCTCCAAGTGTGGGGCCCTGTGGAACAGCACGGGTCACACACGCATGATCCAGCCTTCAATGGGACTTTGTTATTGATCAAAAATGGAACAGTTTAAACAGGAACAACAATAAATTAGAATATTAAGACAAAATATGTTTAAATCAATGAGCTAAAAATGGTGCTAAAGATTATCTCTGATAAAGGGGGGTAAATCAAAAATTTATCTAGTCTCTACAATACAAATTGTAACTCAGAGTAATTAAATAGTTGATAAAGCAAGGTTCTCCATGGAGATAAACTTCAGCTAGTAAATGAAGAAGGAATGATATAATTAGAATATTATCATTTTTTTAGTCTATTGAATTAATATATTCAAAAAATAATCATCAAAGGCTGCTTGAATTACACAAAGATATAACTGTCGTTCTGTGATTCTTAGTGAAGTGTATAATACTGTCTTTGATGTGGTCATGCAACTGGAAACACATCAAACCCAAATCTGATCCATCACTACGATCTAACTGGCTACTTATAGAAAATGCAGAGGCTGGAGGAACATGGTAAAGATGTTAAAGAATGACTTTAAAGTGCACTCAAGAAATATCACCTTATGATTTGGGGGAGAAGCTTAACAGTACACATGTTAAATAAATAAATAAATTACAACAGTGGGACCTCACCTGTTGTGCACAATGCAATGGTACATTTCAAAACTATTAGAGTAGAGTATAAATGTCTTACACAACAAATAAGTAAATGAGGTGATGGTTATGTTAATCAGTTTGATGTAAGCATTGCACATTGTATGTCAAATCTGTGCATTGTACCCTATAAATGTACACAGTTTTGATTTCATAAAAAATAAAAATAAATTACAAGAGGAAAGGGGGGAGGTATGAGAGATGAGGGGGAAGAGGGGAGGGGAGAGAAAACACAGATTTAAACAGACTACCAGACATTGATGGTTTCCGTCTTCAATCATCATTTAAATAATAAACTGTGAACTTTAATTCCAATAGACTTTTGCATGCAATTTACTTGACAAACTGAATTTTAAAAATTCAGAGAAAAACAAAGAGCAAAAGAAGATTTATGAACTTTAGAGAACAATGAAGTGTGAGGAAATTTTCCAACATTTAAATAAATTATAAAACTATAGCCATTAAAACAAAGCATATTGGCAAGGATGATAGTCTAAATATTTGACATGTACGACAAGGGCACTAGTCAGGCAGAAAGCCTTTAGCACTGGCGTCATACACCCCTGGGTATGCCAGATAGTAATTCTTTAATTTCAAAATCCTGACTGTTTCTGAGGAAGGGGTTGGGGGTCAATTGTACAAGGGGAGACAGAGGAAGACACTCAGAGGTGTCAGAATAGTGACTACTTGCCAACTCGTACAGAAATATTACAGCACTTCAGCACTTAGTAAGTATTAGTGCCCTTCAGCTAAATATAATCCTTGGATATTTATATAGACAATGAAATCAGAATAAAGAATTGAGAACTGTATGCATATATATGAACTGAATTTATCCCACCTGTAGCAATGTAAGTCAGCAGGAGAGATAGCTATTCAGTAAATAATATGAAGATGATTATTAGATATAAATTTTTTTAAAAGTTAGAACCCTACTGCACTCACATATAAAATTAAAGACTCAGTAGCTTAAGGAATCTATACACAAAACCAACTTTAAAACTTTAGAAGAAATGTAGAAAATATACTTTAGATCTCAATATAGGAAGAGATTTCTTAAATTAAAAAACAAAAAGGAAGAAAAAACCTATAAGGGAAAAGATTAACAAATTTGACAATAATAACATTTAATCAGTTGTATAAATTGATGATATACATATATTTTTTAAAAAACCACCCAAAGGCAAGGAGAAGGTATTTACTCACACATACATATATGCCTTAGAAAAGTGGGCAAAGATCATAAAACAGGAAAGGAAAGCCAAATTGTCAAAAAATATTTAAAGAAATAGAAACTTTCTTGTCATCCAGTAAATGCAAATTAAAACAATAAAGGAATACCATTTTACAAACATCAAATGAGCAAAATGTTTCAAAGGTGAAGACATGTAAATTGTGCTATATGAAATTGCCATTTTTGTAGGTGAAAAGTAATTCAATATTGGAAATTTTGTATGGTTTACTAATATACAACCTGTAATCTAATGCTTCTCCTCCTGTGACTTGCCTTTCTAAATTGGAGTTCTAGGTTAAAACTAAGTCCTATCAGAAAATAATTTGAGCAACTACCTTCTCAATAGCTAATTCCATTCCAGATGCAGGAAAGAATTAATTGCTTATAATTCTCACAGAACCTTAGCAGAGGGGGATAACAAAGAACTCTTACACTTTACACCATAAGACATATATTAAATATCAAATGAGCATTGCTTTTAATAGCCAAACATGTAAAAGAAATGTATATTCATAAGAAAGATGATAACTAAGTGGTATATTCATACAATGGGATACTAAAATGAATGAACTAGTCATAAATGTGCCTGAGTACATTCCAGTAATACAACATTAAGTGAAAAAGGAAGTTGCAGAAAAGTATACAGAACATAATACTTTTAATGAAGATTTTAATACCACACCAAACAACTGCATATTCGATTTTCTAATAAACATATATGTAATAAAAGTATAAAAATAATGAATAGGAAGAATAAGCAAAAATGTCTGTGTAGTCATTACCTTTGGGAGGGGAGGCGTAGGAAAAGGTTTCAATAGTAACAGTAAGATGTTATAATGTTATGACTTTCTCTGTAAAAGGAATTTGCAGTTCAATAATTACTGTTAAATCTAGGTGTTAAGTTCATTGAGATTTGTGTTATTATTTTCTGTACTTTTCTATTTAAAATCTTGTGTAATAATGTGTTGAAAATTTGGGAAGAGAAAGACAGAGTTCCTAGTGTGAGTAAAGATAAAAGCAGCCTCACATTACCCTCCTACAGCCCTGCTAGAGAGGATCGCTTTCTCACGGAAAAAGAAGTTAAGAACAGGTGCCTCACCAAAGGTTCTAGGTGGTTAGATTCAGAGTAGTCCCAACCACAAATGAATTCCTCCATAACTAAAAAGAACTAAATCACAGGTGGTGCCTGTGGCTCAAGGAATAGGGTACTGGCCCCACATACTGGAGGTAGTGGGTTCAAACCCATCCCCAGCCAAAAACTGCAAAAAAAAAAAAAAAACCACAAAGTTATTTTGAATTTTCTGAATTCATTTGCCCATTAATTAATTTTCACAGTCACTTGTCCCTACTCATAGCCAACCCCCATTCATCCCTTACAACTCACATAACCTTGGGAAAACTATCCAAATTCTGATTAGCCCGTTTGTGAATGGAAATTTCCTTTTGACCTGTTAACAAGATTTTAAAAATGAGTAAAATATTTAGAACAGTGCACAGAACAAGCCTTCAATAAATCTCAGCAAATCTGTATCTGCTCATTTTCACATTAATTTTGCAATTGAACTATTTCTCATTTACCAGCCATAACATTTGGCCGAGGATACAGAGATGATGAAAGCAACAGGGTCTGTAACCACAGAACATTTCTAACCTAGTGGATAAGATGTCTATAGAATACGTTTAAGTGCAACGAAGTGTTGTAGAGGGGAGTTCAAGTCTCAATAAGGTACAGAGGGGTCATGAAGGTGGAATGGTGTCTCCCATAGGGGGACAATTAGGGAGCCGAGAAGGTTTTCAAAAGACAGAGTCACTGCTGAAGTTGAGTCTGAGAAAATGAATCAGTTACAGCCGAGCGGAGAGGATTCTGAAAAAGAGGAGTCAGGCAGGAAAACATCCAAGCAGAAGGCAGAGCATAGGAGGCAACGGAGGCAGCTGTGGCTTCATGTGGCTTGATGTGGCCTGTCTGCCAGACGGTTCAGGTGCTGGGGTGGGAGGGGAGATGGCCGTGTCAAGGGAGAGGATAGGAAGGACACCTAGGAGCCAGAGTGTGAAGGACCTGCCTGATATGATTCACTAAGAAGATGCTGCAGGATGCCAAGGCTGGGAGGAGATTTGACTTCTGGAAAAATCAGTATGGCAGCTGAGATTCTGCACTTATATACAGGGTCCAGAAGTTACAGAAGTAACGCCCTTCCCTGCCTGACTGTGATATTGTTGTTACAGAATTACATGCACAAATGACAGAGGATGCCCTTTTCTGAGCTGATAATCTGTACCAATCTTTTATTACAAAATCACAGTTGTACTGAGTACATTGTGGACCCTGTATTTCTGTGATCGTTGGATTCACATGTTCCTCCCCTACAAAACCAGGACCTTCATGATACTCCTGACCATGTTGGTCTTGTACAACATGATGTACACTCAACACAGTTCATAGTACAATGTCATAAATAGTTATTGAGTGGATGGAAGAGGTGATATCAGAAACAGGAGGCAACGGAAACAGAGTCAGGAAATCAGAGCGGTGACAAGAGGCAAGAGGGGTAGCTGGGAGGTGCTGGGGAGTGTGTGTCACAGCACTCGGGAACACGTTGAATGTGGAAAATTATTCACGGAGCCTGAGAAAAACCAAAGGGGTAGGAGGTTCATAGACCTCTGCTTTGTTTTCTTTCTTCCTTTACACTCTTATAAAGAAGTCAAGAATATGAGAAGACATTTGAATGTGAATAATTGTTCCCCAGGGACTTAAGTTCTTATACATATAGTTTTAAAGACTAATGTCAAAATGGTAAATAATATTTGAAGCAAAATACCATTGTGATAAAGAAGGAATGAAATAAATAAATACAACTAAGAGGAAAACATGTGAATGATCGTCACATAATGAGGTGGAATTAAAGAGGTAACATGAAGTTTGCATGAAAACATCATAAGGAGAAAAGAAGGAAGGGTCTATTTAATAACACTTTGATCTCAAAATGGTGACTAGGCATCTCTTAACGTTAACGGGGGCCATCAGACTTTCACGGGGAGCAATTCACCATGCCTTCTCAGTAGGTAGAAATCTGAATCCCAATTGGGGGTCCCCTGTTCAGGAACCCCAGAAGGTGTCATATTGGGAGCAGAAGACCTTGCATTAAGATCATTTTAAGGGATCCTTATTCTGCTAGAATTAATGCTGACTCTGGAATCCTATCAGCCAGAGTTCCTCAAGCAGCAAGAAGCTCAAACTCTTTCTCAGCTACATGGGCCAATGAAGTGAGCTGAGTGATGACTGCATCAATATTTTCCTTGCAAGTTCCAACTTCTTAAACTCTCTTGACCAAATTTAATTTTCTCTTACTCATTTTTAAAAACTGTATACACATCTACATTCTCCATAAAGGCTGTTCTAATCTTATAAAAGTAATTTTAATTTTCTCTTTCCTAATTCTAACTCCATCTCTCCCCAGCTTCCAAATAATTGCCATTTAATTTTCCATAAATTGCAGAATAGATTTTGGTTGGTAAAGTTCTTTTGTGCTGAAAAAAATGATATTTTTTAACCACACCTGTTTTAGGTTATGCATTTGGTAATGGAACCCAGATGTGATTGCTGCGAGTGGGTGTGGGTGCATTTTTCTCCAAGCAGGAGTAAGTCAGGTTGTGCTAGCATCACTATCCCTTCTGAACATCATTTGCTTAATGCATTATTGAATTTTAGGACCTTATTGAAAAGGTAGACAGTGCAGTGAGAAAAGAGTGCATCGTAGATAATTCTTAAGGATCTATTCTATACGATCCTTTGATAGTGAACTGATTGCGTAGAATCACAGTTCCCCAGGGTGTCCGATGAAGTGACGTGTTCCCAGTGGGAGTCACACGAGCCCCTGGATTCTGAACCAACAGGTGACTCCCCCAGCCTGTGCCAGAAGGAGGAGGCAAGCAGGTCTGGACATTGTCCATGGAGGGATGCTGGGTTCACACCTGAGAAAGGCTGCATTGGGGCTTTTAAACACAAAGCATGACAGTGTAAACCCCAAGGGGCCCTGAATGAAGTATCTACAGTAATGAAATTTTGATTCCTCAAAGTCTCAAATGGATACTTTGGTGAGCAAATGTAATCCAAAACAGCTCAACTCCACACACAGACTTACCCTGTAAAGTTAAAAGCATTTCATGACACTGCTGATGGGAATGCAAACTAATATGTTTCTTTTGGAAAGATGTTTGAAGAACACTTAGAGATCTAAAAATAGACCTGGCATTCGATGCTACAATTCCTCTACTAGGTATATATCCAGAAGACCAAAAACCACATTATAACAAAGATATTTGTACCAGAATGTTTATTGCAGCCCAATTCATAATTGCTAAATCATGGAAGAAGCCCAAGTGCCCATCGAAATACAAATGGATTAATAAATTGTAATATCTATACACCATGGAATATTATGCAGCCTTAAAGAAAGATGGAGACTTTACCTCTTTCATGTTTACATGGATAGAGCTGGAACATATTCTTCTTAGCAAAGTATCTCAAGAATGGAAGAAAACGTATCCAATGTACTCAGCCCTACTATGAAACTAATTTATAGCTTTCATATGAAAGCTATAACCCAATTATAACCTAAGAATATGGGGAAAGGGAGGGGAGGAGAGGGAGGAGGATGGGCGGAGGGAGGGTGATTGGTGGGACCACACCTATGGTGCATCTTACAAGGGTACATGTGAAACTTACTAAATGTAGAATATAAATGCCTTAACACAATAACTAAGAAAATGCCAGGAAGGCTATGTTAACCAGTGTGATGAAAATATTTCAAATTGTATATAAAACCAGGGTATGGTGTCCCATGATTGCATTAATGTACATAGCTATGATTTAATTTAAAAAAAAAAAAAGCATTTCATGAAATGGCAGGGTATGAAGGAGAAAAACAGGGTC
>CAUYPK010140081.1:0-22725 GCA_963574355.1 Loris lydekkerianus | reverse complement strand
ATTTTTAGATCTCTAAGTGTTCTCCATATATCTTTCCAAAAGGAATGTATTAATTTGCATTCCCACCAGCAGTGTAGAAGTGTTCCCTTTTCTCCACATCCACGCCAACATCTCTGGTCTTAGGATTTTGTGATATAGGCTAATCTTACTGGAGTTAGATGATATCTCAGAGTAGTTTTGGTTTGCATTTTTCTGATTATTAAAGATGATGGGCATTTTTTCATATGTCTGTAGGCCGTGTGCCTGTCTTCTTCAGAGAAGTTTCTCTTCAAGTCCCTTGCCCAGCCTGCGATGGGATCACTTGTTCTTTTCTTGCTTATATATCTGAGTTCTCTGGATTCTGGTTATTAAACCTTTGTCGGAGACATAACCTGCAAATATCTTCTCCCATTCTGAGGGCTGTTTGTTTGCTTTACTTACTGTGTTCTTGGCTGTGCAGAAGCTTTTTAGTTTGATCAGATCCCAACAGTATATTTTTTAAGGTGCTTCAAATGCTCAGCTATTTTTTAAGATGAGCTTTGGCTCTGGCTCAGGCTGAGGCTGTTCTCAAACCTGTGAACTCCGGCAATCCACCACCTCATCCTCTCAGAGTGCTAGGATTACAGGCGTGAGCCACTGTCCCAGCACCATTTTCTCATTTCAAATTTAATCAGGGGATGAAACCTTAGTGATTAGACAGTTTCCTTTAAAAGGTTTCCATAATTATTAGGATAAAAACAATTCTAGCATGGCCTACAAGACCATGCACAGTCTGCTCAGTGCCATAGTTTCCAGCTTCTCCTCACTCTCTACTAGTTTGTCTCAAGCCCTACTGGACCTCTGAGGTCCGTGCCACAACTGTCTCCATCAGAACTAAGCACTACCATTGCTGCTCACCTAGTAACATCCTATTTTTCTTTTAAGATCTTAGCCTTCCCTGACCTGGGACCACTCATCTACCACCACCACCACCATACACAGACACCATGGCTGAACTAGGTCTCTGCACTGCCTGAACTTACAGTACCATATAGCTCTTTTTCATTGACATTTTAAAGCATGTATTTACTTATTTACTTCTATGATTACTAGTCACCATATCTATGAAGTGCTATAAAGGCAAGGACCTTGTCAGATTTTGTTTACCATAGTATCTCCAGCATCTAACCTCATGCTTGGAACATAGCAGGGACTCAAACATATTAATTGCATGATTGAAGTAGTCCTCCTTAATCCTCATCTTTAGTATTGCCCATAGATCATTAGAAAAGCTCTACTTCCAATACGTGTGTGAAAGCCCAATATTCCTCCTCTATCTCTACGGTTACCTTCCTTGTCCAACACACTCACATCATAGACTTCCGCAATGTCCTCCTTCCCAGTCTTCCCATCTCTTGTCCAATCACCCCACCCCCCACCCTTCCATCTATTATCCTCACTGTGATCAAAGGGACCTTCAAATAATAAATCAATTAAAATTACTCTACTTCTTAAACACTTCCCGTAGCTTCTTGCTACAACTAAAATTATAAGGAGCATATCATGGTCTGGAAAGTTCTCTGTATTCTGACTCTCCTCTACCTCTCCATTCTCACTCCCTCCCATCCTCCCCCTTACTCGTTGTGTTCCAGACACACAGGCTTTCTTTCAGAGCCTTGTACTTACCAAAACAGATCCCTTCTCAGAACTTTGCATTCAACAGGCCCTCTAGCTACAATAGTCCTCAAGATTTTTGTCATTACCTGCTCTCATCCTTGGGGCTTTGCAAGGCCTTTTCTGGCCAATTCTACTAATGGGCCCTCTAACCCCATTCACTCTCTATCCTATATTCCTGCTTTGTATTTTTACGTATGAGAAAGCTATCCCAAGCCGCCAAACTGCTACTGCACATTTGATTAAGTATGTGATAACCAACACACCTTTAAACTACTATAGTAGACTCTTCTATGAGTAAAACCTCTATCACACCCTTCATGATTTAAAATGATCATTCTTTTGTTTGCTGTCACTCCCCTCCCCTGATACCTGCTGCTCAGAGAATTTAGGAGATATTTTGCTGTATTCATTGTTTTTCTTACTTAGAACAACACCTAGCACAAAAGAGGCATTCAATATATATTTATTTGTTGAAGGATGTCTAGATTAAGGCTGGAATTGGTCCAAACCTTTTAATTTTGAATGGGAAAATGGAGTTATAAATCATGAATAAGAGGGATTAATAAAGAAAGAAAATTGATAGCACATCTAAAGCAAAACATCCCCCCTAAGGTGTTAACATGGAATAATATTTTTAAAACTTGAAAGTTAGGAAAAAGTAGTCTTCTCTCTGCCACTAAAAATAAAAACAAAGAACTAAGTATGGCTTTTATTGTTTATATGTGTATCTCTGGGTTATCAGAATTCAGCATTAATATGCAAATGTACATGTAGACATTTAAAATTCTGCACATGCTTGATGACATTTGGCAAAGGCTTAGTACAACACTGGACATGGCACTTGGAGCCCTTGGTGGTGGCTTCTTTGTGAACATGTATTATTTATTTTCTTTTGTCAGATAACAGTCACGATTATTGATATCAAATATGCTGTATTTTTAATAGTAACTTTATTTATAGCCTCTGACTCTAACATTAAATTTCAGTTAATATAAACTAATACACAGTATATCATTCCGAAACAAATTCTCACCTTAAACTATTTCCGTTGGAGATCATATCATTATTTCCCTCTATATTTATGATATTTAACATTAAAGTTGGAGTTATCCTTAAGTCTTTTGGAAACACAGAGCATCCATTAATTGATATTATTCTAATGATAAAGGCATATGAAATACAGACCACTATGGTAATTGCTACTGGTTATAAAAATCAGGTAATAAATATGGAACTACCTTTTTATGCACATTTTATTTATATATGTACATATATATATATATATTTCAACTCAACTCAAGTCTGAATATCTAATAATGTTTGAAGCAGAGAATAACAACTGAAAAATTACTCAGTTAAAAACAATATGAGGTTTCATACAGGTATCATGTTCCCTACCTCATTTTTTTAGAAGACAGTTATACTTCGAAAGACAAATCGTCCATCAAGATGGAGAATACTTTTCTTAAAAATATTGGCATCTGCCTTCTGGAGCAAAAATTCTCAAGAGAAATTCTTATCTCTCCCTAATACCCCATATTTATTCCAAAGAAAAGACCTCTTCATAGTGAAAGGGATCATCAAATAGCTTAGTCAATCAAAGAATCTACCAGTCAGGTAGACAATAAATAAAGCATCTATTGGCTTAGAACGTCTTTACTTGGCAAATCTCTGCCCACTAGATATGTCTAGGTCAAATTACCTAGGGTGCCAAAAAGATGGGAAGTGAGTCAAAACAACATAAAATTCTTCACATTGCTATCCCTGGATTTTAGTGGTTTGGAATCTAAAGTTGCAAATAATATGTATTCTGGAGACGGTGATCACACCTACAATCTAGGTCATTTTCTTCTCTGCTCCAGTCCACAACCACCATGGACTTCATCATAGAACCAGAGTAGTAATATTCTTGAGTGAATGTATGTTGTCATACGTGAGCCATTTCTTTCTCATGGAACAATAATTGTCAAAGAATTCTCATGAAGTGTTTTCTTGGATAATGCTCACCTAATTAAGCCTCCAATTTTAATAGTGCATCCTTCCTGTTCTCTAAAAGAAAATTAATTTTTCCTTATCTTGCCACCCACCAATTAACCAGGACACCAAAGAAACAAAGCAAAGTCTGAAACATTTTTTTCTAACTACTTCCTTTTCTCATACCACCACTATTCTGTCCCAGCCAACTCAACATCTGGGATATCCTAGGATACACATCTCTTTTACTACAGAGTTTTTTTGTTTTGTTTTGTTTTTTAATTTCTGTGCTGTGTCTCATTTTCCATTCAGGACACTCCTTTTATTTATATCTACAATTTCCCCACACTTTTTGGGCTGGACAACAACCTGACTCCAAATCTGCTCAACCTATAACCTCCAAAATCCTCCTTTAACACGTCTGAACCTCAGGTCCAGATGAGAGACGAGAGTCTAGTCTTCCATTAATTTTATTAATTAGCATTATTTATGTGTACTTTCTACGAATGAGATGCTGCACTTGGCACTCAGGTGACATAGATACACAAGACTCAATCAATGACTTGAGACGTGGTACAAAATCACGGTAAACAGGCTGATCCTGGAGGCAGACTGCCAGGATACAAATTCCAGCTCTGGAATCCTAAGCAAGTCACTTAACTTTTCTGTGTCATTTTCTTTTCTGCAAAAATATAGTCATACATTCATAAACATATTGTTGTGAAGAATAAAGGACTCGATTCTAACAAAGTACAGGGTCTTAATAATTGTAAATTATTAGTATGATTATTTTCAGGAAAGTTTAATGTAAAGAGATAAGATTGTATGTGAATAATTTATAATATGTAATCCATAGCTTTTCCCAGACAGGTAGCAATTCCCTGCTAATTGTGAGAAAAGGGGAAAGGGCTTTCCAAGCACAGGGACTGTTTTGAGAAGGGTACAGAGATGTATGTGATTTGGAGAAAAGTAAGGTCAGAGTGACTGAGTCTTACAACCATAAAGCAGATACAGATTTATTTTTATTGGACCATTCTTCAACTCCCGAACTATTAACCTGGTGACCTTCAAACTCTCTGAATAATATAAAGTTTCATGTGTTCTTCATTATCTTCTCCTCTATCACACACACAATAAAAACAAAAGTAACCTTACTCTTCACCATATTTTGTATTAATATGGATATTTCACAAGTAAATGTCTTGTGGACTAGCAGGAATGCAGAAACACATCCTGAAGAGTGAAAAACAGAAGCTCAGCAAACAAGCACATACTTCCCTGCTTGGAAGTCTCACCAGCATCACCCTACCATAACTGGTCCACCCAGGTGCCTGGGGGAAAGAAGAATGGTTTCAAGGGCCCCATAATCAGTGTCCTCACCCTAACCCCAAGAACCAACAAACCACTGAAAGTAAAAATGTGAATATTATATAAGGAAAGTTATGTTCATCGATGAACTGGGTCCCTCCACACTTTAGAGGCTGATTCACAGAGCCCCCCCAGAGAAAAGATACACAATAAACCCAAAAGTAGACAGAAAATATGATTTCCATAAAATAAGTTACCTAAGACTTCCGGACGGACAGCCTGGCCGTCACTATCCTAAGACACCAAACTTGCCTGGCTCACTAAGGATTTTGAAGATACAAATAGCTAAAGCCACCAGTACGAGTCTCAGTCTCATTGCTGAGAATCTGGGCCAAGTAACATTTGTTACTCAGCACACTCCTTCATGTCACAGCATCCCTTAATGAACATTCCTCACTTATCTGTAACATGGTTCATCAAAGCATTTCACTTCAAACTTCACCTCACGCTTTCTGGTACTGTGATCCGTTAAAGCTACTAGACGTTTATGCTCTGTCCTTTTCCAAATCATTGTATTTCTATGTCCCTTGATGATGCTCTCAGGACACTGTCTCTACTGAGGTATTTGTATTTAAACCTTTGGGATTGCTATATACCATCAGCCTGACGCCCACTGGAAAGGATGGATATTGTGGGGATAAAATATCAGGCAAGCCTAAGCCTCATCCTGACCTGCTATGTATGATAAGATCCCAAGATCCACAACTTAACCATGCCTTAACAAGGTGCTGGGGTTGATTCTTACTAGCTCCCACATTGATTAAAGGAATAGATGAAAAGTACCCAGGTCAGTAAGTACTGGGACCGGATAAGCTTAACTCAGAAAATTAATTTGTGACTTACACCTGAATGTACAAAGTTGATGGGCAGGCTGAGAGTCAGAATTGCTATACATTAATATCTGTCTCTCAGGCAGTTTGGAGTTGACACAAATGTATAAAGTGTCCCTGCAAGGGGCAGTGCCCATAGCTCAGTGGTTAGCACGCCAGCCACATACATTGAGGCTGATGGGTTTGAACCCAGTCTGGAGCAGCTAAACAACAATGACAACTGCAATAACAACAACAAAAATAGCCAGGTGTCCTTGTGGATGCCTGTAGTCCTAGCACTAGGGAGGCTGAAGCAAGAGAATCGCTTGAACCAAGAGTTCAAGGTTGCTGTGAGCTGTGACACTACAGCACTCTACAGAGGGTGACATAGTGAGACTCTGTCTCAAAAAAAAAAAAAAGAATCCTTGCAAGAGGCCAGATGCAGCTTCTTAAAGTAATTAATAGGATTGTCCACAAAATGAGCAGAAATTACTGGAAGCTTTGCATTCTCCTGGTACCTAAGGGAACAAGGAAAGTTGTCACTCTATTTGGGTATAGGCTACTGTGCCCTTGCTCAATGTAATCCATTAAAGACACCATGAAAATTATTTACAGAGGTGCAAACAACATCTTTTTTCTAACAGAGTAGAACAGAAAACATCAAATGAATCACATATAGTAAAAATAAATGTACCATGTAAGTGTTGTACAGGGATGATTGTGTGTGTGAATACCGATGTACGTACTAGAGCCCAGCGTGAAATTCCTTACTACAACAAATACAACCTTAATAAAACAGTTTCTTTCTTTCCAAAGTCGTGCACTTTCAGAATCATGAGGTATCTTGGCTTCTGCATCAAATCACATTTAGTAATTTTGTTATCATTAATAAAAATATTTTTTATTTTTTGAATTATTTTCCTTTTGAAAAGGTATATACATATGTATATAGTATACATATATATGTATACATATATTTCCTTTTGAAAAAGTATATATACATATACCTTTCTCAAAAGAAAAAGGTATATCTATCTATCTATCTATCTATATATATATATATATTATATATATATAGGTGGCAAGTACTAGTCCTTCTTTAAAGGACTGCAAATTGGCTCTGTGCCTGTAGTTCAGCGGCTAGGGTGCCAGCCACATACACTGGAGCTGGCAGGTTCTAACCCGGCCTGGGCCTGCCAAACAAAAGTGACAACTACAACCAAAAAATAGGCATTGTGGTGGGCGCCTGTAGTTCCAGCTACTCGGGAGGCTGAGGCAAGAGAATCGCTTAAGCCCAAGAGTTTGAGGTTGCTGTGAGCTGTGACTCCATGACACTCTACCAAGGGCAACATAATAAGACTCTGTCTAAAAAAAAAAAAAAAAAAAAGGATTGCAAATTACTACAACCTCTATGGAAAATAGTATGGAATGGAGCTACATCAAAGAACTAAAAGTAGACCTACTGTTTACCCAGCAATCCCACTAGTGGGTATTTAGAGAAGTCATTTTATTAAAAAGACACCTATACTTTAATGTTTGTTACAGCACAAACAATTGCAAAGATGTGGAGTCTTCTCAAGTGCCCATTAATTAATAAGTGGAGTAACAAAATGTGGTGTATATACATGCCATGGAGTATTAATTACTCAGCCATGAAGAAGATGAATTAACAACTTTTATAATAATTGGGATGGAACCTCAGACCATTATCCTAAGTGAAGTACCTAAAAAATGGAAAAACAAACACAACATGTACACACCGTTAAAATGGAACTGAGGCACACACATTTAGAGGGAAGTAAAACTCAGTGAAAATCAATCAGGGGAAAGGCAGAAAGAAGGGTTGGGCAAAAACCCACCTAATGGGTACAGTGAACACTATCTGAGTAACAGGCACACTATAAGCATATTTGGGCATTATAAAAGTGATCCACGTAACCAAAGATATTTGTAATACTCTAAAATTTGTAATACTTTAATATTACAAATTTATTAATACTATAAAAGATTAACATTAAAAATATAAGAAAATAAAAATAAATAAAAGGATATGCAATCTGCTTTTAAGTAAATGATATATTGACTTACCTCACCTCTGTTTATCAGCTGGCTGTCTGATCTTCCCCCTCAACCCCCAGCCTTACCTTTTCCACATTCTGACAACATGCAATCATTTATATTTACCTTTTGGTTCATCCAAATATCAAATTTTTCTCACTGACATTTAGCACTTCTCAAAGTGCAGGAAAACCAGGTAGGTTTTGGACAACTGACACTGATCACTGGTTTCCTTTTCTGAATCTTAAACACTCTTGAGTTCTCTGGGTCTTTGATAGTGAGAGCACATTGTTATCCTTTAAGCTTCTTGAACACCTTCAGAGTTTATGATTGAAAGACAGCTGTTGACCTAGCTGTGGCTGCCTGGACTAAGTGAATCCTTACTGTGACTATCAGACAAAGGAGGGAAAAACCTGGGCTGAAATTCCATAAATGCTTGGGTTCTGTTTGATGTTTAACTGAGCTCTTCAATTACATCATTTTTTTCAAATGGATTTTCAGTGTTTGATTGTGTTTTTAGAGATTTTTAAAAGTTTTATTTTTAATTGACATAATAATTAAACATATTTATGGAGTACAGTGTGCTGTTTTGATACATGTATACACTGTGTAATGATCAAATCAGAGTAATTTGCAAATCTCTCTCTCCCCAAATTTATCATCTCTATGTGGTGGGACATTCAAAATTACCTCTTTCCCCTTTTGGGGGATACACAAAACAATATTGTTACCGGTAGTCACCCTACTGTGCAGTAACAAAGTAGAACTTTTTCCCCCTAAATGTAATTTTGTGCCTATTTGTGGAGAGCAGGCCATGAGGTGGCAGGGCCCCCACCGCCTGGGGAACATTCAGAGAATGAACCACCAACTGCTTCACCTCCTTTCCCAAAACAACCATATTCCTTTCTTCATGCTCCCTCTGCCAGAAGTCACATAGCTCTTTCTTTGTCTAGTTAATGTTTAGGAACTATGCAGAAATCCTTGTGATCTTTCCCTTTTTACTGGTTAACATATGTTAATGAAGTTAAGTAGAAAGCATTAACAGAATGATTTGTCTTTGTTAAAGCTATTTACATATTCTAATTGTGTTGTAGGAGCCAAAGTATGTCTTTTGTCTTTGCTACTTCCCCATAAACAACCCTGTCCAGATACTATAAAATAAGGCTGATTTTATGTTTTGGGGTTGGCTGCAGCCATCAGCTGAGTCAGACCTTCCTCCCGACATCTTTCCTCTCTGTGTCTTCTCTTGTGTTATCTTGTGATATCTCTGTTGAGAATCAGTCTGTAGATTTACTTCTGGGCTCTTTATTCTGTTACATTAGCTTATGTGTCTGTTTTTATCCCAAAACATGCTGTTTCAGTTACCATAGCATTTTAGTATACAATATTTTGAACTCAGGTACCATGATGCCTCCAGCTTTGTTCTTTTTTCTCAAAATTGCTTTGGCTATTTGGGATCTTTTAGAATTTCCTATGAATTTTAGGGTAGTTTTTTTTTCTCTTTCTGCATTGGTATTTTGACAAGGATCACATTGACTCTGTAGAGGACTTTGGGTAATATGGTTATTTTAACATTAATTTTTCTAATCCCTGAACATGGAATATCTTTCCATTTATTTCTGTTCACATCAAGTTCCTTCATCAGTGTTATAAAGTTTTTAGTGCTGAGATTTTGGTTTACTTCCTTGGTTACATTTACTCTAGGCATCTTATATTGTATAGCCATTATTGATGGGATTTTTTTCTTGAATTGTTTTTTAGATAGTTCATTATTAACATATGATAACACTACTGATTAAGTTATGCTGATTTTGTAACCTGAAACTTTACTGAATTCATTTATTATTTCTGACAGTTTTTTGAGGACTCTTAAGAGTTTTCTCTTTATAAGATTATAAAAGGGTACTATGACCAACCGTTTGCCAACATATTGGAAACCTAGAAAGAATGAGTAAATTCCTGGACAAACACAACTACCAAGATTGAATCACAAAGTAACAAAATCGGAACAGACCAATAACGAGTAATAAGATTGAATCAGTGATAATCTCTCCTCAAAGAAAAGCCCACAACCTGATATCTTCACAGCTAAATTCTATCATACATTTAAAGAAGAACTATATCAATTTATCTCAAACTATTCTGGAGTAATGGAAAAGGGAAAATTCTTCTAAACCCATTCTATCAAATGCAGCATTAGTGCAGCACTACCCTGATACCAAAACCAGACTAGAGATCAACAACAAAATACAATCCAATATCCTCTGTGAATACAGACACAAAAATTATCAATGAAATGCTAGCAAATGGAATTAAACAGCACATTATAAAATCACTCACCATGATCAAGTGAAATTCATCCCAGGGATGCAAGAATGGTTCAACATACACAAGTCAATAAACAGTATTCATCATGTTAACAGAATGAAGGACAAAACCATGTGCTCATCCCAATAGATGCCGAAAAGCCATTAGACAAAATTCAAAATTCCTTCACAATAAAAACTCTCAAGAAATTAGGCACAGAAGGAATGTACCTTAAAAAAAAAAAAAAAAAAAAACACACACACACACATATGACAGACCCACACTAATATCATACTGAAAAGGGAAAGTTGACAGCTTTTCCTCTAAGATCTGGGATAAGGCAAGAGTGCCCACTTTCACCACTTCTATTCAACATAATGTTGGAAGTCCTAGCCAGAGAAACTAGGCACATGAAAGAAAGAAAAGCCATCCAAACTTGAAAGAAGGAAATTAAACTGTCCTCATTTCCTTTCAGAGATTTTTGATGCAAATGCATGCATCTATATATAAGATAATGACTAAGAACAGCATTAAGGCAGGCCACAAAATGCCAGAAATCTCTTTAAAAGGCAGTTCATTTGAGACCTATTCATTTCACAATAGAATAAAACTATAGAACAACAAGCAAGCATTTCCATTCTACATAATTAAACTGTAATTCAAATTTAACAATTTGATCTATAAAGGCAATTAGCTTTGGCAGAACTTGAAAATTGTTTGCCCTGACAGATTATACAATGTGTCATGGAGAATCATATAATTTAGTGTCTCAGAGACACCATATGAAATATAAATATGCTATGAAGTTTCTACCAAAATAAATACAGTACTCAAATAGAAAAAAAAAATAGATTAATCACAGTTTCTCATAAACTCTTTAATGGTGATAGCAGAACAAGTCCAATGCATGTAGAATTAACTGAGTATTTTACTTCTTTGCCATTTTAAAATAAACACTTCACATTTCTCTCTGAGAAGACACTATTTAGTTCAAAGGACATCTGGAGTTATTTAGGTCAATAAAGAAATGAAATCAGAGAAGATTTAAATTACATGTGACAGGAAAGGGTTCCTCACACATTGAAGGATGTTGTTCTCAGAAATAATTTTTCGTTTCTGTCTAGACTGGTTTGAGAAAGGTCTTGCTCAGAACTGGGGTTATGAACTCATTTATGATCGCATTTCCTTTTTATTCCACAATATTCCATGTAACTACAGAGAAATAGTGCATGGGGGAGACTGAGTGCTTCTCAAGAATTTGATGGCATAGAAAGAAAAGGCTTGGGGGGGGGGAGAGGTCCCCCCAGAGAGTGAAATTAGTGTCTTTATTGGAGCTAATACGAATGTGGCATGAAAAATATTTAATAACTAGCACTTTAAGGGCATTAACCAATTGGAAAGGACACAAGTCAGCACAGATCCTGGATGCCCTCCTAGGTCATGGGGAGAGTTAGTGGACCTAGGGAAGAGCTATGGCAGCAGTCAGGGAGTTCCTAGCAAAAGATATTCACTAGCTGGTACAGAAGCAGTTTAATGTGTTAATAACATCTGCAAACTTAGTGAATAGAAGCTCTAGAAACTCTCCTTCTCTACCTTCATACCCCTCAACAGCCCTTGTTTCACAGGGATTTGATTTTAGTGTTTGAATTAAGGATAAACATCACTGTTAGTAATGGTAGTGACAGACTGAAGAAAATACAGCAGCTAAATCTGCACAGAACTGGAAGACAGACTGTCTCCAAGGCTAGGAATAGGTAAGTTGCTACATGATAATAATAATAATAATAATAATAAGTGACATGGACAGAGCTAAGGAAAGAACATTAGAAAAGGTGTATTTAGCAATTGAACTCGAAAGGAGAAGATTAAGAGAAAAAGCACCATACAAGTTAGAGATCACAGACCTGAGGGTTACGGACTTTTTGTCCACCAAAGATAATGTGCTGTTTTCAGCAGTTATATTCTATCAATCTTCAGCACCTGAATAAATTACACTTTTAGGTGAGCTGCAAGTTTTGGTTTTAAATAAAAAGTGACCATGTAACTAAAGGAAGGGAATCTGGACGCCAGATACAGGCATGACAATCACACACCTAGTGTACTGCATACACCATAAAGTGCTAAGTTGGCATGTGGGTTCCTATATTGATCTCAAGTGAAACTAAGGCATTACACTACAAGTTGGAGTACTGAAAGTGTGCTGGGTGCTGATATGAGACCTCATTTTCCTTCCTGCCAGGATGAAGCCCAGACCCTAACTATGGTAATTACTCTACCCTGGCAACCATCCTGACAGATAAGTAGCTGCCTTCCGCCTCTTCCACCCATAGGTTATGTCATGGAGTCTCTGCAGACATAAACTACAAAATAGAAAATCTAGGACCTTTGTCATCTAAACATGCAGAAGGGATGCCATCAGCTCTGAACAGATGTGTTCTATTCACCCAGTGTTGTAAACACAAATTTTCAGAACATGATTATTTTGGAAGCCCTTATTTGTGTTTACAGTGAGGCTACAAGGGAATGAGGCTGCATTTTGATATATTTTCCTATTTCCAGCAATGGAGAAAAAGTTACTGTTTAAAAAAAAAAAAAAAAAAAAAAAAAGATGAGTTGAAATCTTACTGAGTTTACTATGACTAAATATTTTATAACTATAATTTCACTTTCACACTCCAATGGTAACTTATATCACAAAACATAATAGCTACTATTAATTTAATGCTTATTATATAGTACCCTCTGAGATCTTATGATGTCCCATTTTACTAGCTCAAAACTGAAACTTGAACAAGTTAAATAATTTTCCCAAGATTATCTCACAAGTGAACTCTGGAGACAGAATTGGAAGCCAAGTTTGCTTTAGAATGCCTGTGCTCACAGTTTGACTCCCTACTCATCTTACAGGTAATCAATTTCCTTTACTCTAAAAATAAAGAACCCTAGAAAACTACTTGGACACAAACAGAATGTGGAAGTTTCAAATTTTACTGCATCTCTGTTACACTGTACTCATCCTAAAACACCTGCAATCCTATCACTCTTCTGCTCAAAAGCATGAATAGCTGGGGCTTCTCTGTGGCAAAACATTAAAACTCCAATGACACTAAAGGCCCCTAAGACACAACACTCATTCAAATACTCTCTACTTAGAAGAATATGTTCCAACTCCATCCATGTAAACATGAAAGAGGTAAAGTCTCCATCTTTCTTTAAGGCTGCATAGTATTCCATGGTGTACATATACCACAATTAATCCATTCGTGGATTGAGGGGCACTTGGACTTCTTCCATGACTTTGCAATTATGAATTGGGCTGCAATAAACATTCTGGTACAAATATCTTTGTTATAATGTGATTTTTGGTAAAGTATCTCAAGAATGGAAGAAAAAGTATCCAATGTACTCAGCCCTACTATGAAACTAATTTATGGCTTTCAGCATAAGAATAGGGAGAAGGGGGAGAGGGAGGGGAGGGAGGGGGGAGGCTGGGTGGAGGGAGGGGGGAGGCTAGCTGGAGGGAGGGTGATTGGTGGGATTACACCTGCGGTGCATCTTACAAGGGTACATGTGAAACTTAGTAAATGTAGAATATAAATGTCTTAACACAATAAGAAAATGCCAGGAAGGCTATGTTAATCAGTGTGATGAAAATGTGTCAAACAGTCTATAAAACCAGTGTATAGTGCCCCATGATTGCATTAATATACACAGCTATGATTTAATAACAACAACAACAAAAAAAAATACTCTCTACTTGCCAGCTAATTCAGGGTCTTAGCTGTCTTCCAGATACCTCTTCCCCGTGTGACTTATACCTGCCATTCCTTCATTCTAGAATATTCATTCACTACTATTTCTATGTACAAAATCCAGTTCTCTAGTAAACCATCCTTTGATCCTTCAAATAGAAATATCATTCTTACCGTACCACAGTTTGATCTCCTATTCATAGCTTCCATCATATCAAATTTCCTTCTTAGCTATTATTTGTATATAAATATATAAATATTTTAAATATATATACAAATTTAATATATAAATAAATATATATAAATTTAACATATTATTAAATAATTGTTATATTATATAATATATAATTTATACAATTATATAATACATAATTAATATATTATATTAATTAATATAATATATAAATTTAATATGTTTTTAAATATATATAAGTGAGGGCAGAGTCTACATATTTTTACTATCCATCCCCATTTACGGCAGTCATAATGCCTTATGTTTAGAATGGATAAGCAAGTATTTGCTAAATTGAATAAATTCAATTTGCACTAAAATACAGCTTATTTTGTGCTATTTTTAAAAACACAAATACCCTTGATGGGGCGATGCATACAGTTTTTTTTTTATATACAGTTTTATAAAATCATTAATAACTCAACATTGAATACATACTTTATAAATTACAAAGAACTCTCATAGATTATCGCAAGAAGATCCTTTTATAGTGAGCAAAAGCAACATTATTATTTCAAATGTTTCAAATGAAGGATCAGAGCTAAAAATAATTATTCAGCTATTTCTAACATCTGCAGCCACATTGTTAAGCACATAGGTGAATTATTTTATTCTCTGGAATCTTGGGATGAAAGACAGACGTGTTTCTTACACTCCTTACATTAGGAGTGTATGAACATCCTAAAATGGGAACTAAATTTTTTCCAAGTCCATATCATTGGAGGAAAAATCCACAGGCAACAGCTTTGGAATAAATCTTCCCCAGAGTCCAGTTTTCATCTTACTCTATTTGTCTATGTGGTTCTGTGGTTCAATGACATTGGGGTAAAATAGGATGCATTTCTTTTAAATTTGAGACTAAAAAAATGGGTCTGAGTTATTAAAATCACCTTATATGACTAAGGCCAGAAACTTTCTCTGGCTGGAAACACGTGTAAAAAGTAAAATGGATGGTAGTCCAAGGGCTCAACTACTACTTCAGCTTTACCTCATAAACGCAGACAGTGTAACCTAACTGTATATACCCTTATATTAATCTGAAATAAAAATAAATAAAAGAATGAAACGGAGACTGTAGTGTCACAATGTATAATATGTAACATACGCAGCATCATTACAGAATGATGTATTGGTCCTTTGTAAGCAAAACTTCCACATAATCCCATTTCCTTTTTAACCGATTTGGTTGAAAATCCATTTATATTGTTATACTCATTTGAATTTCTCAACATCTATAGGACCTATTAAGCCTTTTTTGATTGGCCTGGGCTCATCATTATTCGTATCAATTATTGCCCTGAGCTGCAGCACAGTTTTGCCGTGTGTGGTAACTAAAATACTCAGGCCAGAAAGAGATACACAGTCACTCCTACCACTGGCTTCTTTTTTGTTTTCCTGTTTCTTTCCTTTCTGCCAAACCATTGGCTCTCACTTCCTTCAACCTTCAATATCACTTCATTGCAACATCCCAAATATGCCACGTACTGAATCAATTCATTTCAATAAATAATCCAGTGAATGTCCTGGGTACTAGGAAGTGTGCATGCACAGGTGCGTAATTCATGCCTTTGGGAGTTTATAGTCCATGGGGAGGCAGGAGTGAAATCAGACAGTTTTAAAATAACACAAAGGTGCTTTTGTACAACCTCAGAAAGCCTCAGTGGGATGAGAGTTCAGAGAATGACTCCTAGAAAAGTCATGGCTGATCTGAATGATGATGTGTGAATAGGAACCAGCCAAACAAAAGGGATCTGTTGGTGGGAAGACAGGAAGGGTAAATGGTCCTGAAGGTGAAGTCGTGTGGTATGCGCAGAGAAGGACAAACTTCCCAGTGCCAGCAGAGCTCATGTTCAGGCAGCGAGTTGGAGGGCCTGCGACTGGAGAGCTACAAAGGGAGTTGTGCTCTCTTTGCCTTCATTTATGAGTAATAGAAGCCACTGATGGGATGTAAACAGGAGGCAACATGGAGAATGAAAGACTTGGAATCAGATGCACAGTAGCTTCCCAAATATGTTTTGAATGAAGGCATGAATTCTCCAGAAATGAATGGGGGTCAGTGGACGGTGAGAGAATATAGCAGGAAGATCAGGCAAGTTGGAATAATGTTTTTGCAGGAGAGATACCTAGTCCTTCCCCTAAATGTAACAAATTAGTTCTCCTAGAGCTGGGACCCAGTATTCACTAAAGTTCTCCAAGTGATTCCAGTTTTCAGCCATGGCTAAGTACCAGTCATGAAAGTGCCAGACTCAGATGTGGGCCTAATAAAGGGCTTTGTTTCCAGTAAAGTATATACATTTGGATTTTACTCCCTTTACCTTTTTGACACAGGCACCTCCTAAAGGCAAAAAAAAAAACATAAAACAAAAAATTTCAATTGTGGCTTCCTCTGGGAAGTCCTCTCTGAGAAGTTTTAGACAGAAGCTACAGTGCTCTAATAGTGCTTCATGTTTACTGTGAGCTTGGTAGAGAGGAGATATGTGGGTCCAAACAAAAATTCAAACAAGATAAAACCAGACTACATGGGAAGGAAATTCATTAGCAAACATTTAAATCCCAGGTGAAAAAGCACAGAATGTTTGTGGCAAAGGATAAAATGACTATTTGATTTTGGAATAATGGTGTAACAAGCTTTCTGATGTCACTGGGAAGAGAAGGACATGAACAGGCAGGATTGGGACTTCTGGCCTGTGTACCAGCAACCCAGAAACACCACTGCGGGTCATAGCACACCACTTTTTTTTTTTTTTTATCAGTCTTTGTAAGTGTCATATTCTTAATGGCATTTACAATTTGGAGGAGTCAGGGTGTCAAATCACTGCCCTGTAAATAGAAAGGGCTTTTTGCCCAATATTATTTTTTTAACTTGGAATTTCACTGTAAAGACAGCCTAAAGACAAGACAGATTAAGTCTGGAATTTTTTCCCAATGTTCAGGCCATCTAGTAGAACTTCTGTAGTTGATCATCTCCCTACATTGATCATCTCCCTAGGCTGACCTAGTTTTCATAGATGGGAAATGCACCACACATACGAATCAGTTCCTTATGTCGTTTACGCTGACCACCTCCATATGTTGACCAGTTTGTAATAGTCCCTTGGGTGGTCAAGCTACAGAGATTCTACTGTATATCAATGTTATTGTTTACTTCTAAGATCCATATTCCAACATTATTGCTCATTTTTTATCAAGCACAGGAAATCTATCTTGCACTAATATTCCAGAATCATGGACATTACCTGAGTTAAATATAATTAAAGAAAACAGTGTCTCCAGTTTTCACAATATCAAAACTAATTCTAAGCAGGCACTTAAACTTTGCCGAATCAATTTACCATGGGGCAAAAATAAACTAAGTTTTTTAATAGTACATCTGGGATCTATTTAACCCAGGCATGAGGTTACAAGCAGCCCAGAGTAAACCTTAGGCACAAGAGACACAGAACCCTCTCAGTGGTTACGCTTAACAGAACATTTTTCCAGAAATAGTACATCTCCAGAGGAAAAAGACCAAATAAAAAACAAAAACAAAAGAACACAACAAACAAACAAACAAAAAGCAGGAGATGCTAATAGAAAGAAAGGTAACTGACTGGCTTAGCTTTGCATATAGTATGTAAGAAAGACACACACAAAAATCATCTTGTTGAATATTAAAGGCACTCGAGCTTGTAGGATTCTGTTCTCAAAATGTGTGCAGTGAAGATAATGGAATGTGCAGACAGAAACTGCATGCATCTGAAGAGGAGAAAAGGAAAAAAGATATAGGATTCTACATGCAGATATAGTCTGTTTGATTTGTGTGCCTTGCGGACAATCTCCCATTGCCAAGCCGGGAATGGAAACTCTTGAAAAGAAGCAATCATGAACCACGAGGCTACTTTTTCAGTAATGAAACGTAAAGATGGAACAATTTTAGCTTGAAAAAATTTCCAATTCCGTTCATCCATTTTTTTTTGAGACAGTCTCATTATGTCACCCTCAGTAGAGTGTCGTGGCGTCACAGCTCACAACAACCTCAAACTCTTGGGCTTATGCGATTTTCTTGCCTCAGCCTCTCAAGTAGCTGGGACTACAGGTGCCCACCACAACACCCAGCTATTTTTTATTGCAGTTGTCACTGTTGTTTTAGCTGACCTGGGGCTAGGTTTGAACCCACCAGCCTTGGTGTATGTGCCTGGCGCTGTAACCACTGTGCTAAGGGAATCACAAACCATTTTTTAATTGGGATATAACTCATATTCCTCAGTATCCACCCTTGAAATTGTACAATTCAGTGAGTTTTGGTATATTAACAGAATCGTGCAACCATTACCACTCTTTAATTTGAGAATGTTTTCATCGCCTCAGAAAGGAACTCCTTACCCGCTAGCACTCATTCTCCATCTGACTGCTCCCAGTTTTTGGCAACCAGTAACGTATTTTCTGTTTCTATGGATTTGCCTATTTTGGACACCACATAAAAATGGAATTATACAATATGTGGCCTTTTGAGTTTGGCATATTTCACTTAGCATAACGTCTTTGATGTGCATACACATTATAGCCCGAATCAGTACTTGACTCCTTTTTGTACCAGACAGACAGAAGGATGTGGGAAGTGTAATTTAATGTGTAACTTTTGTGCCTCTGTTTTATTTTGTTTATTCTAACCTGAGTCCCAATTCTCAGATATTATCATCTACTTTATACTTCTTTTTCCTTTAGAACACTATGCCTCACCCATTCCAGGTAATAAATTAAAACTCTTTTTCCAAGGTTTAAAAAGAAATCTAAAAGTTTTATAAGGAAAAACATCCTACCTATCACCATCCACAATTTGTGCTTTTTTGTGTAATAATTTCTGCTGTTTATTCTTTAATATACTTATGTGGCGGACCAGTCCCAAACCATAATCTGAGTGACTGGCAGGAACAAGAGGATGAGGGAAAACAAAAAGTCAAGACACAAAGAGAAAGTTTTTTAAAGAGCTGGGGCGGGGGTCTGTCCACCTCCAAAGCGTGAGGACTGGTGGAAGACCCTCGCAAGGGAGGAGGGCTATACCCTTATGTCATGGTTCTTTCTGGGCTCACATTTTCTAACCAAACTATTTCTTTAACCAACTACCTTAATTGCACTGATTTCCTTCTAATTCTTATCACTCTCCGTTACCTTTGATCCTAATACAAACAAAGCCTGGGACAGGAACACAGTCCAGGACTTCAATGCAAAACCCAATTAGACTGTGCACACAAACCCCAAGATGAGCAATTAAGCCCCGGGGAAGCCTGTGGGCAGTCAGGTGCCATACTAAGAAATAGGAGGGGAGGGGCGCTTTCCTTTCAACTCCCTGAGATACTTTTTCTCTCCTATGAGATCAAAGCGTTTGTATGCCTTCTCTCATAAATCTTTCCACCCCCTTGCACTCACTCAGTCCAAGAGAGCAGGCCCACCTGAAGGACCCTGGCCTCCCGGTGCTCAAAGACCCTTGGGCCCAGTCAAGCTAACAGAGGGGTGAAGCCTCAGCAAGGCCGTCTTCTTGTCTTAAAGGGCCAGGCTTTCAGGCTGCACATTTCACAACAGAGTATAGATTTCTCCATATGGATCCTACAGCTGAATGTGTCCATGCTTTTCTCTGATCCACTTCTCTCCTGTCTCTGTTCCCTTTGCCCATCATTTGCAATCATTTTCTTGACTCAGTTTCTAACCTACTTATAACAAACAAATGAATATTGGTTTGAAGCTTCTTAAATCATTATTTCTACCAATGCAAGCACATCAGGATTTAAGTACCCATATGTGTGCCTGCGTACTTCCATGTCAGTAATCAATGTTTTTACTATTTCTTGATTTTCACTTTTACAATTATTTATAGATTTTGCATTATGCCATACTATCACAAATACCTTTTTCTTCCTTCCACACCTGCCAACATTCTAGATTGATTAATATTGTGCGTTTTTTTTTTTGTTTGTTTGTTTGTTTGTTTTTGAGACAGAGTTTCTCACTTTGTTGCCCTTGGTAGAGTGCTCTGGTTTCACAGCTCACAGCAACTTCAAACTCTTGGGCTCAAGCAATCCTCTTACCTCAGCCTCCCAGAGTGCTAGGATTACAGGTATGAGCCACCTGGTCTTGATTAATATTGTTTTTATAATTTTAGATTATATTATTTTCAGATGAGATATCACACACTATTTTGTGCAACTTAAAATATCTCCACATATTCCCTGAGGTTAATCTTTCTATTGTCATTAGGAACCACAGCCTAAATACTCAAAACAAAAAACAATAATGATGACTTTTATAATTACATAAAACCATGATGTTGAGACATGAGTTGGCATAAAACTATTTTTCAATGTTAAAATTTAACTTTAAACAATGTAAATTCCATCAGAAATTAGGGTACCAAATCTGTAAAGTTGTGAATGTTGAAGGAGCTTAGGAAACTTCACCCCAAAATATAACTCCTTGTTATAAGGAGTATTTTGAATTACAGGCCCTTCTGGATAAAAAGCATTGCAAAGAGTTTTCCCTCTGTCTGCATAAATGAGGCTGACTGATCAAAAAATTAAAGGGGCAATTGCGTTTCTTTCATCTCCTTGTTATCTCAGTATATTGCAGTAAAAATAATCAAGAATGCAACTACAGATAAAACAGAGATTATAAGAAACAACATGGATGTGGGAAATAAGAACAAGCTATGTCAGTTTCCCACCCTCTGCCAGTCTTGGCTCTAATCCTAGCACAATCAGAATGAAAACATAAATCATAATTCAGTAGGCTACATTCTAGGATGTCTCAGACCTGGGTACACATCTGAATTACCTGAGCATTTCTATATTCTTCCATTATCATCGACATCAACATCATTGTCTTTAAAACAATTCATGCATTTGATAAGTGATTGAAATGATTCAAATTATCTGACACACAGAGTATGAACGCCCCAACTCATTGATTCCACTCTCAAGAAGAAGCAACTATTAAATTCTTTTAGATATTCATATGCCTACCTGCCACCCATCCCCACACTCACATACATGCAAACACAAACAAACATCACATACATCCGTAATTTTTTCAAACACAGACGGAAATACACTATACATACAGGTCTAAAATTGCTCTGGTTGACTTAAGAATGATCTTGAACATCTATCCATATCAGCACGTAGAGATCTACCTCATTCTTTATTCTTTTCAGTGCTTAAATATGTACTATCCTATTCATTCAAAAGGTATCTTCTGAGAAGCCAACATGTTGCTGGAACTAATCCCTGAGATTTAGAATCACCTGTGCACTTTACCTCATATCCCACGTGGCCTCACCGCTTAAAATCCATCCATAACTCCAGCAACCAGAAAATAAAATCAAAAATAGCATATTGGACAAGGTCACCTTTATAATTGTCAAAGTGTTACACCTTCCTGCTTTAAACCTCTGCTCTAGCAACGTTGAGTGGCTTGCTCCACCCTGCATGCCCTGGAATCTGGCCATTTGGGAATCTGTATATCATCCTGATACACAACCTGGATTGAGGAACACCAGTCTATAAAACTTGTTTTGAGAATAGCTAGTTTTCCTCACAACTTCACCTGTCACTCAACCAACCAATACTTGTGACACACTTTACCAATCACTGTGTATCCGAAGATGAAAAGACTCAGCTTCATGCTTAAAGGAGATTTAATCTAGTGGGGAGAAAGAGAAATACCAAAAAACAATAACAATAGAACACAGTTGAGCTTTTACTATAAGCCAAGCAATCTAATTTTCATAAAGATGATCTCTTTTATCCTTATAATAACTCTGAAGAGTAAATTTTATTATATCAATTTTACTGAAGGTTAAAAAAATATGCTCAGAAACTGAAGCAAAGAAAGGTCAAGCAACCCAATAAAATATATTAAAATATATTTTAGCTAATATAGTATATTAAGATTATTTTTAAAAAATTTCTGACTTTCCTCCTCTCACCATTGTTTGCCTTTGTCCCCAGGGACTCTCTGAACTCCAGGGCTTCTGAAATGCAAGTAACAGGAATTTAAAGCTCAACTCCTGCCTGAGGCTATTCAGCACAGAAGATTTTATCTTGCTTGGGGGCCTAGAGAACTCTCCAAATCCAAAGGTTGTCAGTCATGAGCAAGAAGAACTCCAATCCCCGCAATAAACTTTTAACTGTCTTGGGGAGATAAACCCATTTTGGTAAATTATGCGGTTAAAATTGTAAACTAAAACAGCTCTTATTCTTTCTCCCAAGTAATGTACTTCTGTGGGGTTTTGAATTTGCCTTTTTATAAATGATTGAGAATATCTACTCCCCTTAGCTTGATTAGGTTTTAGACAGGTTTCTTCTTCACTCTGTGCTGTCTCCTCTTTTTTCTTTTTTTTTTTTTTTTTTTAGAAAGAGTCTCAGTATATTACTCTCTATAGAGTGCTATGACATCACAGATCACAGCAACCTCTAACTCTTGGGCTTAAGCAATTCTCTTGCCTCAGCCTCCCAAGTAGCTGGGACTACAGGTGCCTGCCACAATGCCCGGCTATTTTCTTGTTGTAGTTGTCATTGTTGTTTGGCAGGCTCAGGCCAGGTTTGAACCTGCGAGCTCC
>CAUYPK010140076.1:0-40798 GCA_963574355.1 Loris lydekkerianus | reverse complement strand
CTGGAGATGCTGTGCTGTTTTTGATGTTAAATAGAGACGGGGGTCTTACTCTGGCTCAATGTTGGTCATACTGGTCTTGAACCTCTGAGCTCAGGCAATCCACCCGCCTCGGCCTCCCACAGCGCTGGGACTACAGGCGTGAGCCACCACGCCCGGCCTCAAATTCTTGGGCTCGGGTGATCCTCCTGACTCAGCCTCCTGAGTAGCTGGGACTATAGGTACTGCCACAGTGCCTGGCTAATTTTTCTATTTTTAGTAGAGATGGGGTCTTGATCTTACTATGGCTGGTCTCAAACTCTTGAGCTAAAGCGATTCTCTCATCTGGGCTTCCCATTGTTCTAGGATGACAGGAGCCACGACACCCATCCAGGAATCCTTTCTTAAATTTGGGTGGACTTTTTCTCTTTCAACTTCTGCTTCAGAAAGCGCCATGGAGTCTTTTTCTATTGATAATCTTCATGTGGCTAGTAACACTTATACCCCTGATATAGAAGGAATCATTTGTATTTTTCCTGTGCAAGAGTGTGTCTTAGATGAGATATTCAAATTTGTTTATTGTCTGCTTTTTTTCAATGAAGAGATCATGTGATAGCTTCAAAGACAGGCGCAGAAAATAAGATCATAGCTCTGGAACAGAAGGAACAAGAGCTCCAAGCACTCATTCAGCAGCTGTCTGTTGATTTGCAAAAGGTAAATAAAGTATATTAGCCCCATGGAAGGGTGGAGGAGTTTTGCTCTTTTCTGTACATTGGAATAGTTTGTATATGGTTATAATTCTTGGGTCCTTAAATGTTCGCTAGAAATTTCCATGAAACCATTGGATTTTGTATTTGTGTGAAGATTTTAAATTACTGAATAGATTTCTTTAATGGTAATAGAATCATTCTAATTGAACATATTTTGTTCTAAAAGTTTTGTTAACTTATATTTTTGTACATAAATGTCCAGTAAGTTCAATACTTTTGGCATTATAGTCTTTATAGTCTCTTCTTCTTTTCTCCCCCCCCCCCCCTTCCCAAACAGGGTCTCATTCTTTCACCCAAGCTGTGTTGCATTGGCACGGTCTTAGCTCATGGCAGTCCCAAACTACTCCTTGTCTTAAGCAATCCTTCTGCTTCAACCTTCCCAGTAGCTGGGACTATAGGCATATGCCATCATGCCTGGCTAATTGTTTTGTTTATTTTTTTTGTAGAAATGTGTTCTCAATGTGTTTTTCAAGCTGGTCTTGAATTCCTAGCCTGAGGCAATCCTCCCATCTTGGCCTCCCAGAGTACTGGGATTACAGACATGAGCTTCCATGCCCTGCCTCTCTTTTTTAAATTGCAATCTTCTCTTCATTCTCAGTAGCAATTGTGTATTTTCTATTTATTTCTTGTTCATTCTTGCCAAATTAACAAGTTGTTACTTTAAATTCTTTCCATTTGTTTTTATTTAACCCACAGTATTCAGAATTATAATTTTTTCTTCCGTTAGATAGTAATTCCTTAGCTACAGCCATTATCTTTCCATTTCCCAATTTATGCCTTTTCTAATCTGAATTGTCTTAACATAATACAGTAGAACCTCCATAGCTGACCAGCTCCCTACTTGACCACCTCCTTAAGTCGACTTGATTTTCATAGACTAGACATGGACCACATGTACTTATCAGTACAGTAGGCCTCGTTCCATATGTTGACCAGTTTGTTGCAGTCCCTTGCATGGTCTACTTACAGAGGTTCTACTGTATTTTTATGAAATTAATCTCAATTTTTTTTACTTATATAAATACATTTAAAGTGAAAGGGGGGAAGGCACATTGGGAGAAGTAAAAGGATAGCTACCTGGTAACATCTCAGAGAGGATGCAGAAATGGTGTTAGATGAGACTGGAGAGGTATGCAGGGGCCAGTTTGTGTAAATAGTGAACATGAAATTCCACATAGGTTCATTAGTGAGTATTTAACAAAAATAGCTGAATAGTCACCCTGTGCTCAGTATTCGAGTGCTTTACGTATAAGGACTTATCAAATACTCACAACTACCCTTCTGTTAAATTTTGTTTTCCCATTTTATAGATGATAGAAATGAGCATCTGAAATCTGAGAGGCTAAATTATTTGTCTAAGATCACACAGATAAACCACAGAACCACAATTCAGCTAATGTCTGTTTGAATCAGACTCCGTCTTCATGGAGTCTGCCTTCTAGGACTGTAATTGTGAGGCTCAGACTTGGTGAGGGAATAGGGTGAGGAGGATCAAACATTAGGAAAAGGGCAGTCTTGGTGTCAGGAAGCATGCCTTGGTATATAGCTGTTCCAGTAGTCCCGTGAGGTGTAGGAGCCTGAAGTTGATCAGCTAGCCAGGTTGATAAGTTACACGAGAAGACTAAATGGAACTTGGCAACTGATCCTTTTTTTCTCCTTAGATTTTCCTAACATGATAGCTTGTGTAAGAGGTGTATATCAAACTCACTCTTCCTCCCATGCTGTCTGCTTTGCGTAATGTTGCCCAGGCGTCTGAGCCAAGACTTGGGAATTGTGTTCACCTCCTCTTTCCTCCACCTAGCCTCCTGGTCTTGCTGGGCTTGTCTGTTACCTCTTTGTACATGCTGCCCTTTACCCAGAATTCCTGCTGCTCTCCTACCCTCTTCCACTTATACCTTCTCATTCAGGAGGCCTGAATCTGATTCTCGCAGACCATTAATTCCTCCTGCCTCTCACATCTCATACCACTTTGTGTGTTCCTCTAATACAGCTTGGTTGTATTTTATAATTAGTGTATGTATATCTGCCTACACCACCATCCTCCAGGTTTCTGTAGATCAGGATGAATTTTTCTTTTTTCAGTTTTGGCTGGGGCTGAGTTTGAACCTGCCACCTCCGGTATATGGGGCCAGCGCCCTACTCCTTTGAGCCACAGGCACCACCTGGAACTGTGTCTGATTTTATCCCCAGAAAACAACAGAGAGTTTAGGCTTGATAAAAGTTTGTTGACTTGTGGGGTTGTGAATCCAGTCTTCAGATGTACCATAACTCTGTTGTCAAACCTGAGAGAATTCAGAATGACAACCAAGGCCCAGGTTGCTGCATCTTATGCTGAGGAGATACTGGTCAGGTTGCAAGCTGAACATAAAAGTCTGTTGCATAAGATGAGGGATTTGAGGGGGAAGGGTATTGTGAGGAGGTACAAGTCTTCAGGGTGGGATTTTGATACCATACAACCATTTCTAGGGAGGAGAATCGGCATCTTCCATGGATGCAGGGACCACAAGGGGTCTGAGGACTTGTGTATTCAAAGCTTCTTGGATTCTCTGCTTTGACCAGGATTTGGAGATTAGTAGTAGTGAAAGGAACAAAGTTAATACCAACCTGTCACCACTGCTACTCCCATCATTGCTAAAGAGATAGACTGGAACAAAGTGAGCAGCCGTTGTTTGGGGGCCAGGTGTGCTATGAGCTAAGTTGAATGTCATCATTTCAGAAGATCTTCCTTTAGCCTTACAGCAGCTACATTGGCATTGTTACTGCTTCCAGGAGCATTGTTCTATAGGTCATTGCAGGGCTGGCTGGGAGCGTCTTGAGTAGGAGTAACTCTGCTACCTGTACCAGATAGGTAATGGCTTTGTTCCTTTTCAGACTGTCAGTTCCTTAAGTTGGCAGAAATGTTTGCCTCTTGCTGCACTAGGTCTGAACTGCATCCCTGGGTGTCACTGGGTTCTAATCTTGCGTCTCCCGTGTCCTGTTTTCAAGGGCGATATCCTTCCCATATATTGTTCCAAGAGGCAGTTGAAAACAATTTCATGGAAATGTAATGTTCCAAGAGGAGGAAATGAGGAAGGAAGAGAGGGGTTACAGTACAATGTGATCTCTGTCTTCACCTGTAGGTCACTGCTGAAACTCAAGAGAAGGAGAAAGTGATCACGCATTTGCAAGAGAAGGTTGCATCCTTGGAGAAGAGACTTGAACAGAACTTATCAGGAGAAGAGCATGTTCAGGAACTCTTGAAAGAGGTAATTTGCTGTCTGGTGATTTCATCAACCCCAGAGTTTCAGAGCTGGAGTGCACACAGACAGCTCAGTAAGCAGAGAGCCCTCTCTAGCTTTGCACTGTCCTGCTTAGCCTGTGAATGGCCTCGCTTTCCCTGTGTGTGGTGTGTTCTTCTCAGGACAGGGAGAGCTTTGTTCAGAGAAATGTGAACAGCTAGTATTCCCACCAGTCAGCTGCACGTAGTGAGCTCTGCCATTTGGGCTGTCTTGTCTTACCACACTGTGCGCTCTTCCCCACACCTTTGCACTCTCCATTGGCCAGGTAAAGAGCTACCATGTGCCCTTTGGCGTGACCAAGATTTATGTTGGTCAGTGTTCTTTCGTTAGCAGAGTGGATAGGCCTGTTCCCCAGTGGGGTAGGTCGACTTTCTTATCAGGTTTAAGCTCATTGTTTGCCCATGTTCTGCTCCTCCTTCTCTCTGTGTCCCAGAGATTGGCCTCACCATGACAAAGATAACAAAGCTGGGGCTTCAGCATTCGTTCTAGATTATAATTAGCAGCAGTATTGTTAGAGAAAGTGTATCACTCTTGCCCAGGCTGGAGTGCAGTGACACAATTATAACTCAGTGCAGGCTTAAATCCCTGGACTCAAGTGATCCTCCTGCCTCATTTTTCCAGTAGCTGAGACTGCAGCCATGTGCCCACCAAGCTTAGCTAATTTTTTTGTGTTTTGTAGAGGTCATGCTTTGTTGCTCAGACTGGTCTGAGCTTTAAGCAGTCCTTCCTCCTCAGCTTCTCAAAGTGCTGGAATTACAGGTGTGAGCCACCACATCTGGCATTATCCTAGATTAGACCTTTATTTTCTGTCTTCAGTCACTTTCCACTACCTATCTCCATTGCCCCTGTACTTCTGCATTTCTGGCAACTGTAGACTGGTCTATGTTAGAAGGTGCCACGCCGGCTTGCTCAGCTCAGTCTCTCCTCCTTTATCCTCTGACACAGACTGACATGCTCACTGCCAGACTGATCTCATCAGCATTTATGATGATATCATTCCATTAAATGTCTTCTACAGTTCCCTTAAACCACTAGTTCTCAACTTTCCTAATGCCACAGCCCTTTAATACAGTTCCTGAGAGTTGTGACCCACAGGTTGAGAATCACTGCCTTAAGCAGTCTGCAGTGAGTACAATGTGACTTATAAATTGAATTCTGAATCAGACTGCTGATGTTTATATCCTGCCTCCTCTTACTAGCTTATAACATAGAGCAAGTAACTTAATCTCTTTGTATTTGTTTATATCCCTATAAAATTGTTTTTATATTATAGTACCAACTCAGAATTGTTGTTAGGATTAAATAAGTTACAATATGTGAAGTGCTAAGTGTGAAGTTTGGAACCTAATAGTGTCTTGCTATATGTCAGCTATTAATACTGTAATCATTTTTTTTTAAGACATGTCCGCTATTAATACTGTAATCTTTTTTTTTTTTTTAAGACAGAATCTCACTGTGTTGCCCTCAGTAGAGTGCTGTGGCATCACAGCTCACAGCAACTTCCAACTCTTGGCTTAAGTGATTCTCTTACCTCAGCCTCCTGAGTAGCTGGGACTACAGGCACCCGCCACAATGCCTGGCTATTTTTTTGTTTGCAGTTTGGCCTGGGCTGGGTTTGAACCTGCCACCCACCTGGCTTATTTTTTTGTTGCAGTTGTCATTGTTGGTTAGCTGGCCCCAGCCGGGCTCAAATCCACCAGCCTCAGTGCATGTGGCTCTCGCTGTAATTGTCATTATTATAAACTTTAGTGTACACAGGACTTGGGGAGTTTGTTTAAAGACTGTATCTCTTGCCCTACCTCCAGAAATTCTGATTTCAGTAGGTCTATGATAAGTCCTCTTATTTAACGAGCACCCCAGGTAATCTATTACCAGGGTTCAGAAGACCCCACTTTTAAAAACATTGCCTACAGAAAAAGTTCAAACTCCTTTTTTGCAGCATTAAAAAGCACTTTATGGACTGGGCACAATGGCTCACATGTCTAATCCCAGCATTTTGGGAGGCCAAGGAGGGAAGATCTCTTGAGGCCAGGAATTAAAGACCAGCCAGGACAACATGGCGAGACTCTATCTCTATTAAAAAAAGAATAGCCAGGCATGGTGGCCCACTCCTGTAGTCCTAACTACTCAAGAGGCTGAGGCAGGAGGATTGCTTAAGCCTCAGAGTTGGAGGTTGCAGTGAGCTTTGATTGCCCCTTGGGCAACAGAGCAAGACCCCCTGTCTCAAAAAAAAAGAAGAAGAAGAAGCCTCTCATGATGTGGCCCTTTTGCCTAACTTTCTAGTCTCATTTCATGATGTAAACCCATCACTTTGGCTTCTTAAGAGCTGTAGTTCCCTGAATGGAGTAGGGTGTACATCTCCAGTGGTCATCCTCTGCCTGGGAGTCTCCCCCAACCTCTGGCCCCCATGAGTTATAAAGGGAGTGTTTCCTGCTCTGTGCCCCCTATTTGGGGGCAGCAGTTATACACTGTGTTATATAAATTTGTTTTAGTCTTTTGTCATAGCCTCAAAGTCAAAGGACTATGTCAAATTTATCTGTATATGCTTTATGATATTTGAGTTAATTTCAGTTAGTTGGGTATGTATTTTATTTTTATTTTATTTATTTATTTATTTTAAGACAAGAGTCTTATTTTGTCACGCTTGGTAAATGCCATGGCATCATAATTTACAGCAACCTCAAACTCTTGGTCTCAAGTAATGCTCTTGCCTAAGCCTCCCTGGTAGCTGGGACTACAGGTGCCCACCACAAAACCCAGCTATTTTTAGAGATGAGATCTCGCTTTTGCTAAGGCTGGTCTTGAACTCCTGAGCTCAGGCAATCAACTCTCTTTGGCCTCCCAGAAGGCTAGTATTATAGGCATGAGCTACCACACCCAGCCGACTTGGGTATTTTAAATGTATTTGTGTCCCTTATTCCTACCAGAAATCAGGCTTGGCGCCCACAGCACAGTGTTTACAACGCCAGCACATACATCGAAGTAGGCAGGTTTGAACCCGGCCTGGGCCAGCTAACCAACAGTGACAACTGCAACAAAAAAAATAGCCGGGAATTGTGGCAGGTGCCTGTAAACCCAGCTACTTGGGAGGCAAGAGAATCACTTATGCCCAAGAGTTTGAGGTTGCTGTGAGCTGTGATGCTCCGGCACTCTACCTAGGGCAAGATAGTGAGACTCAGTCTCAAAAAAAAAAAAATTCTACCACAAATCATAGTATGTTGTAGATATCAGTAAAAATATATTCAATGGAGGAATTAGTATTTCCTTTTACTCTTCTTTCAACTTACAGAAAACAGTTGCTGAGCAAAGTTTGGAGGATACTAGACAGGAGCTCTTAGCAATAAGAAACAGCCGTGCCAAGGCCATTAACACTCTGGAGTCTCAGGTACTAACCTTACTCCTGTTGTTTCCTGTGTTTGGGTGGTAACTTGGCTGAATGAAACATGATATGGCTGAGAATCCCCTGGGTCAGAGAGTTTTCATTGAAAGCTGCTACTTTTTGGATCTTACATACGTAGGAGTGAGACAGTTGTTTCCAACATTCTTGCTGTGTCACCATCATTGACCTCCAAACAGAGTTGGTCTCATGTTTGCTTATTCCCTTCTATCCCCATTAGCCTCCTTCCCATAGGAAACCATTCCAGGGGGATTAATATAGATCTTTTTATTGTTGTTAATATAGATCTTTGTTAACTTCAAAGTAGGTAGTGTTGATTTTTGTGCCTATGTGTTTTTTTGTTGTTGTTGTTGTTTTTTGAGACAGTCTCTGTGCCCTGTGTAGAGTGCTGTGGCATCATTGTAGCTCACAGCAACCTTAAACTGTTGGGCTCAAGTGATTTTTGCCTCAGACTCCCAAGTACCTGGGACTACAGGCTCCCGCCATAATTCCTGGCTATTTTTTTTCTTATATTTAATTTTCCTTTTTATAGAGATAGAGTCTTACTGTATTGTCCTCGATAGAGTGCCATGGCGTCACACTGCTTACAGCAACCTCCTACTCCTGGGCTTAGGCAATTCTCTTGCCTCAACCTCCTGAGTAGCTGGGACTACAGGCGCCTGCCACAACGCCCGGCTATTTTTTTGTTGCAGTTTGCCTGGGGCCGGGTTTGACCCTGCCACCCTCAGTATATGGAGCTGGCACCCTACCTACTATGTTATCTGTGTGGTAGACATCCTGATTACCTTCTTTTTCTTTCCACCTCACATTACATTGCAATAAACAGCCTTGTCCCTATCCCTGAAGGATGATAGAAAATGCATATACCCTAAAGCAGGCATCCTCAAACTTTTTAAACGGGGCCAATTCACTGTCCCTCTGACCGTTGGAGGGCTGGACTATAGTTAAAAAAAACAACAACTATGAACAAATTCCTATGCACACTGCGCATACCTTATTTTGAAGTAAAAAACAAAACGGGAACAAATACAATTTACACCCCTTCATGTGGCCCGTGGGCCGCAGTTTGAGGACATCTGCCCTAAAACGACTAAATAGAATCTGATTATTCTCAGAAAGCCTGCACCTGATCTCCTCCTCCAGCATACACGAGGTTTCCTGTATTTGCATCTCTGCCTTTTCCAACATTGGCATTTCCCAGCCTTTTATATTTTATCTTATTATTATTGTTGTTGTTGTTGTTATTTTGGAGACAGGATCTTACTCTGTTGCTCAGACTGGAGTGTAGGGTATAGTCACAGCACACTGCAGCCTCTCCAGGGCACAAGTGATCCTCCTGGCTTGGCTTCCTCAGTAGCTCACACAACAGGCATGCAACATCAGGCCCAGCTAATTTTTTGTTTTCCTTTTTTGTAGAGATGGAGTCTCACTGTGTGGCCCAGGCTGCTCTTGAATTTGGCCTCAAGCAACCCTCCTGCCCTAACTTCCCAAATTGCTACCATCATAGGCCACCATGAGCCACCATTCGCTGCCTCCCAGCCTTTTAATGTTTGCCATTTCAATGAATGTGAAGTGATACTTCATTGTTACAATTTGCATTGTTGTGGTTATTAATTAGTATAACCGTATCTTATGCTTGTTATTCTTTGGGGTTTCTACTTTTGGAATTGTGCATTCACATCATTCACTTGTTTTTCTTTAGGGATTTCATCTTCTCTTACTTTGTTTGTAGGATTTTATTATATATTCTTGTTCCTAATCCTTGTCAGTTACAGTCCTGAACCAGTCTGTTAACTTTTTTCATATCAAACAGAAGTTCTTATTTCTTACGTCTGATGTCATTAGACTCATCAGTCTTGATGTGGAGTTTGAAGTTCCATTCAAACATTTCCATTAAGAAATTCATTCCTGCAGGGTGTGGTGGCTCATGCCTGTAATCCTAGCACTAGCAAGTGGATTGCCTGAGTTCAGGAATTTGAGACCAGCTTGAGCAGGAAAGAGCAAGACTCCATCTCTAAAAAAAAAGTTGGGCATTGTGGCGGTCAGCTATAGTCCCAGCTACTTGGGAGGCTGAGGCAAGAGGATCACTTGAGCCCAAGAGTTTGAGGTTGCCGTAAGCTATGATGCCATAGCACTCTACTGAGGGTGACAAAATAAAACTCAATCTCGGCTCCACGCCTGTGGCTCAAGCGGCTAAGATGCCAGCCACATACACCTGAGCTTGTGGGTTCGAATCCAGCCTGGGCCTGCCAAACAACAATGATGGCCATAACCGAAAAATAGCAGGGCATTGTGGCGGGTGCCTATAGTCCCAGCTTCTTAGGAGGCAGAGGCAGATCACTTGAGCCCAAGAGTTGGAGGTTGCTGTGAGCTGTGATGCTACGGCACTCTACCTAGGGCGATAGCTTGAGGCTCCATCTCAAAAAAAAAAAAAAAAAAAAAGAAAGAGAGAGAGAAATCCATTCCTGCTCTTAAGTCACAGAGATCTACCTTATTTTTTGTATTAACTTTATCATTTTATCCTTGACATAATATATCTCTAATTCATGTTCAGCCTATCTTTATGTGTTGTGTTAGGTATGGATCCAACTTTATTTTTCTCCATTTTTGTTAACACTATTTACTAAACAATTCTGAATGTATTTCTTACATTAACTTTATTGTGTCTTAGGTTCCATATGCACGTGGGTTTGTCTCTGCATGTGTATCCATTGATCTGATTATCTGCTCCAGTATAATCGCTGCAGTGTTTCTTTACATTGTATAGTCTATACTATATCTTAGTATCTGCTGAGACAAGTTATCCTTTTCCTTGAAGGCTGATTTAGCTATTGTAGACCGTTGAAGTTTTTAAGTTTTTGAGTTCCAAGAAATTCAACCTGAATATTTATTGAGATTGCACTAAATATATAGGCTAAATATATTTAGGAAAAGTGTCAGTTTTTTAATGTTAAGTAATTCCTTCCAAGGATGTAAGTGATTCTGTTTATTCAGATTATTTTCTGTGTTCTTTACTAAAATTCTATACTTTTCCCAAAGATTTTTTATTTTCTTGGTTATTAGTTCCTAGAAACTTTAGGGTTTGTGTTGATGCTGTGATGGTATCTTTTTTTTATTTGTTTTCTGTTTCTTTTGAGATAGAGTCTCACTATTCACCCTGGATAGAGTGCTTGTGGCATCACAGCTCACAGCAACTTCAAACTCTTGGGCTTAAGCGATTCTCTTGCCTCAGCCTCCCAAGTAGCTGGACTACAGGCGCCTGCCACAATGCCTGGCTAGTTTGTTGTTGTTGTTGCAGTTGTCATTGTTATCTAGCTGGTCCAGGCTGGGTTCAAACATGCCAGCTTTGGTGTATGTGGTTGATGCCATAACCACTGTGGTACAGGTATCAAGCCTCTTATTTTTAATTGTATTTTTAATTAGTTATTTCTGGTTATTCCAGAGAAATTCCTTTTTTTTTTTTTTTGAGACAGAGTTTCACTGTGTTGCCCTTGGTAGAGTGCTGTGGCATCACAGCTCACAGCAACCTCAAACTCTTGGGCTCAAGTGATTCTCTTGCCTCGGCCTCCCTAGTAGCTGGGACTACAGGTGCCCGCAACGCCTGGCTGTTTTGCTTTGTTTTGTTTTAGCAGGCCTGGGCCGGGTTTGAACCCACCAGCTCCGGTTCATGTGGCCAGTGCCCTAACCACTGAGCTACGGGCCCTGAGCCAAGAAGTCCCTTTTTTTGCCTTGTTGAGCTTGGTTATTTGAACACCTGCTAAGCTCTTCCTCTCTAATATTATGTGATTTCTTTTGTATTTCCTAAGCAGATAATTGTATCATCTATAAATAGTGACAGCCTTTATCTTACTCCTTTCAGTCTTTGTGCCTCTTATTCTATTTTCTGGCCATATGTCATGGAAGGACCTCCAGTACTGTACAAAGCAATTACAATAATAGTGGGCATCATTGTTCTGAACCCAATATTAAAGGGAATGTCTGCAGTTTCCTCCTTTGGTATAAAGTTTACAGGAGGTTTTTAGTATTTAATCTACTGAATTAAGGAGATTCCCTTCCAGTCAGGTAAGGAGCTGGGAATACAGGCACAATCTACCACCCCTGGCTAATTTATGTTTTTTTGTAGAGATGAAATTGTGCTATGAGACCCCAGGCTGGTCTCAAAGTGATGGGCTCACAGGTGTGAGCCACTGCACCTGCCTGGTTTGCATTTTATTTATTTATTTTTTTGAGACAAAATCTTATTCTGTCACCCTCGGTAGAGTGCTGTGGCATCATAGCTCACAGCAACCTGAAACTCTTGGGCTCAAGTGATCCTCTTGCCTCAGCTTCCAAGAGTGCTAAGATTACAGATGGGAGCCACCACACCAGCCCTGGTTTGCCATTTATTACTATTCTTCAGCTTCTTTGAATGGAAAGAATGCTTGTTTCCCTCTCAGGTGAAAGAATTAGAGCAGACCCTGCTGGCCTCTGAGGAACGGTTGAAGCAGAGCAGGGATGTCGCAGCTGCCCAGGAAGCATACATTCGGGAGCTGGTAAGCTGGCAGTTGTGGCTGCTGAGTGCCTGGCTTTCCCTTGATGCCTTTGTGGATGCCCCAGACTCACTCCCAGCTTGGGCAGTGGTGTCCAGACCTGCCTTGGTAGGGTGGTTGTGCTTCATGTGAGCAGGTGGGCAGCACCAAAAAGAGGGAGTCAGGACCTGCTGGGGGACCTGAGGACCCAGAAAGGGGGATGGGCTGGTTCATTTCCACCTGACTTCTGTCCTTCAGGCTCACCCTAGTCCTGGGGCTGTCCAAGGTGCCTTCTCCCCTAGGAGTCAAACCTCAGCTTGTGGTCAGAGGTGTGGAGAACAGGTCACACTTTGGGGAGAAGATGGCGAGGCATTGCCAGTCATCTCAGCCCTGTTGGGCATGGAGTGAGGAGGTAGAGAAGTCAAAGCAGCTGGTGCGGATTTCATGTTTGCCATTTCCTAGGCACTGTTCTGAGTCTTCAAGTGTGTTTTCATTTAGTTCTTGCAGTGGACCTAAGAGGTCTGGACTGTCATGCTCCTCCTGTAGAGGAGACAAGCTCAGAAGTATTGTGTGACTAGGTTGCAGCCTCACTCTGGGCTGCAGCCTCACACTGGGCCATAGCCCCACAGTCAGTAAGTGGCAGAAGCAACATCTTTCTCATGTCAAAGCCCTTGTTTTTCATCACTGTGTTAAATTTGCCTCCCCTGGGGAAAGCTTCAGCCACAGAGGCAACACTGAGTAGCATGGGAAAGGCCTGTGTTTGAGGACTGGCTGGTGACCAGAGCCATTTCTACACACTCTGAAGTTGGAATGACTTCTGTCTCTATGCATGCTCTATCCAGGCCAGGGTCCAGAGCCACAGGCAGAGCCCGCCAAGGATAGCAGGGGAGACCTCAACAATCCAAGGAGGAAAAGATTGGGAAGGGTAGTTGTTTCTGTTGGACACCCACCTTTGGGTCCCTGAAGGCCAGACTAGGGCTCCCTCCTTAAAACCATTGTCACCCTGTCCAGCTGTCCTCTGATGTCACTGCAGGCCGCCACTAATAAGGAGAGCAACCATGCACAACAGCAGGCCCTAGCTCGGGAGAAGCAGCATATGGAGCACGCCCAGGCCCTGGAGGCCCAGATTGCCTCCCTGGAGAGAGCGCAGGCCTCTGAGCAGGCCACTGCAGAGCAGAGGATGGTGAGTGAAGAGCAGGGTATGGCCGAGCACAGCAGCTCCAGGTCCACACAGTGAGGTCTGCCCCATGCTTGACAGAACAGCCCCCTTGCTGCACTAGTGACCACTTTAGAGAACAGCTCTTATCTTTCTGATGAGACACCTGCAGGTGGGACTGGACGTCAAAAGGCTGCTATTTATAAAGCCCCTTTTCCTTGGGCCCTAAAGGGATTTCTGGTGCTTTCTGAGCACCCCCCCTCAGGTTCTCTCATGTCTTTCTAGAATCCGTGTTGCTCCTCCACAGTGGCTTCCCTTTCCATGGGCTTCTCCCGCCTGCACAGTCTGGAGAATCATGTGCCTCCCTCCGACACCTCCTGGGTTTTCCAAGTGGTTCTGTCTTTGTGTCCTCACCCTCATTCTCACCTTCCACCCCTGCAGTGACCATAAAAAAGGGAAGGGGCATGTCAGAGAGCTAGGGCTATGCCCAGGGTAAATATGGTAGATAAGATGCTTTCTTTTTATATATGTTCTGCTTTGTTTGCAGAGAGAACTAGAGCAAGAAAATGCATCCCTTAAAGAAAGCAGGAGTGAATGTGAAAGTGCTTTACAACATCACCAGTTTGAACTAAAGAAACTAAAGGTAATTATCTAATTCAGTCAGAGTTTCACAACAGTGTTCCTGCCCTTTACATGTGTGTTTAGAGGGGCCAAGTGGAGAAGGAGTGAGACTAGCATTTGTACAATAGTTGTATTAGGCAAGGGCTAGAAATTGTCACTTCATTAAGTCCTCTCTGGGATTCAGGACAGTAGGAAAGACTATGGTCATTTGGCAATTAATATCATTGAGATTTTTAGTGAAAATAATGTGTCAAAGTTCTATAGTTCATTAAAGGAGGTGCTAATCTGATTTTTCACTCCACTACAGAGGCCCAGCCCTTCCTCCATGTCATTAACAGGTGCCTAAAAACAACGCTGTCAGAGCACCACTCCAGCTGATTTTTTCCAGTGAGACCTTAAAGCAAGGACCTTTGTTTTGTTTGTATCAGGAATGTGTGCAAAAATGAAGAAATAATCTGCTGGATTGTTACCCTTCCCCTTCTATAAACTTGGGGCTTTAATCTCCTTCATTCTTTCATGCCTTTGGAATCCATATTGCTCCTCCCCCGTGGCCTTCCTTTCCATGGCCCCTCTCCCTTCTGCACTGGATAAAGAGGAGAAAGACATTCTGCCACTTTCTTAATAGGCCCCCAGTCTTCCCTGGCCCCTATAAAGCACCGTTGGATGATGGATCATTACTGTAGTGCTTGCCCAGGTTGGTCATGACTCCAAGATCTCACAGACCCTTTAGCGGAGATCTTCCCTGAGAGCACTATAGCTGAGTGCCTACACCTGTAGATTTATCGGCTCTGCTACATTACTTAGGCACTAATGCTATATTGACACATCATGAGGAGCATGGACTTTGGAGTCATGTTTTTTCATGTATTCCTTCAACAAATATTTAAATACCCATCAGTACCAAGTACCATTGGAGGTGCTGGGATGTGGCAATGAACAAAAAAATAACATCCTTCCCCTATGGAGCTTGTAACTAGAGACAGTAGTAACTAAGTGACAAGTAGTAATAAATGCTTTGAAGAAGAAACAGGGGCAAGGACATCCAGGAGGGAGGAATGGAGAAGACTTTGGTGATGTTTAAGCAAACATCACCAAAGTGATGGGCAGTAGTGTGGATATTTGAGAAGGAATGGTCCAGGCAGAAGAAATGGTGAATATAAAGGCTCTGAGGCAAAAGAAAGCTTGGTATCTACAAAGAACAGCAGAAAGGCTAGTGTGGTGCAGCTCAGGAGCAAGGGGAGAGCACAAGTGAGGGCAAGGAGGGAGGCAGGCATTAGAAAATACCACAAAGGCCCGGCGGCTGCGGCTAAAGTGGCTAAGGCACCAGCTACATACGCCAGAGCTGACGAGTTTGAATCCAGCCTGGGCCCACCAAACAACACTGACAACTGCAACCAAAAAATACCTGGGCGTTGTGGTAGACACCTGTAGTCCCAGCTACCTGGGAGGCGGAGGCAGGAGAATCGCTTGAATCTAGGAGTTGGAGGTTGCTGTGAGCTGTGATGCCACAGCATTCTACCCAGAGCAACAGCTTGAGGCTCTGCCTCAAAAAACAAAAAACGAAAAGCCGTGGCAGGTCTTCAGCAGGGAAGTGTTATGGAAAGTTTTATTTTAAAGGGATTTTTCCTTGACCAAGTACAGTGGCTCGCACCTGTAATCCTAACTCTGGAAGGCCAAGATGGGTGGATTGCCTGAGCTCAGGAGCCCAAGACCAGCCTGAGCAAGAGACCTTATCTCTACTAAAAATAGAAAAACTAGCCAGGCATTGTGACAGGCACCTATAGTCCCAGCTCCTTGGGAGGCTGAGGAAAGAAGATTCTTGAGCCCAAGAGTTTGAGGTTGTTGTGAGCTATAATGTGCCATGTGGTACTCTACCCAGTGTGACAGAGTGAGACTCTGTCTTAAGAAAAAAAAGAAAAGGATTTCTCTGGGTCTGTGCTGAGAATGTTCTATAAGGGAGGCAGGGCAGAAGCAGGAAGACCATTTAGGAGGCTTTTTAAGAATCCAGGCCAGAGGCTCGGCACCTGTGGCTCAAGTGGCCAGCCACTTGTAAGCGCCAGCCACTTACACCTGAGCTGGTGGGCTTGAATCCAGCCCGGGCCCGCCAAACAACAATGATGCTACAACCAAAAAATAGCTGGGTGTTGTGGCGGGTGCCTGTCATCCCAGCTACTTGGGAGGCTAAGGCAAGAGAATCACTTAAGCCCAAGAGTTTGAGGTTGCTGTGAGCTTTGATGCCTCGGCACTCTACCCAGGGCGACATAGTGAGATTCTGTCTCAAAAAAAAGGAATTAGAGGAAAAGGAGTGAGAGATAACTCCTAGGTTTGGTCTGTGTCATTCAAGGTTTCTCAGCCCCGGCATTATTGACATTGGGGCTGGACATTTCTCTGTCACTGAGCAGGGTTTGCAGCACATGTGCACTGCTGGCTGCTTAGGAGCATCTCCTCTGTAGATGTCAGTAGCAGCTCCCAGTATGACAACGAACAATGTTTCTAGAATATCTGCCAAATATCTCGGGGGATCACCCCGGCAGAGAACCACTGGGATAACTAAATGAATAGTGGTGCCATTCACTTAGATGGGAGTCTGGGAGACAGTGAAAGGTGGATTCCATTTGGGACACGTTGAGCTTTAGAGGCCTATCCAAGTCAGCATATATAGTAGGCTGTTGACCCACAAATCTGGAAATCAGAGCAGAGCTTCAGGGTAAAAAATCATCAGCATCGCTCACAGGTAGAATTAACTGCCAAAGGGCCATGCAATGAATGTAGGCAGAGAAGGGGGCCAAAGGGCAACACTGAACTTCTCCAGTGTTTAGAGGTTCTAAACAAAAGGAAGAGCCCACAGAGAAGACTCCAGAGGAGCTGCAAGTAGGACAGCAGTAAGACCAGCACAGAAGTAAAGGACAGAAAGCGTTACAAGGACTGAGTAGGGAATGGGGGGTTGCTCCTGACTGGTTGGGAAAGGAAACAGAACTGACTGTTATATCTAGCAAGGCTGAGCCTCAGCAAGAGCATTCCCTGTGGAGCGATGGGGTGAGGTTGAACAGAGCAGGTGAAGGTGATGCTAGAGATGCTGCCAGTAAGAGCAAACCGGGTAATTCAGACTAGCTTACCCCCGAGGACTGCCAGAAAAGCCGACCAAAGTAAACAACCATATGTTTGTAAGGATGGGGAGCCTACAAGGCCCTGAGGAAGGGCCATCCAGTGCAGAGAGGAGAGCCCAGCATGTGGAGCAGATTTTGCCCTGGGGGAACTTGCTGATCCTGAGGAGTTTGGAAGATTATCTAAAATTTTTACAGCTTATCAGAGTTACAGGAATAAAGATCAGAGTTTTAAGACCTACCTTGGGTCTAGCCTGGAAGGTCCTGCAGGCCTTAGTTCAGAACACTAAAGGCTGCACTCTGGGAGTGATGGTGAGTCCAAAGCAGCTAGCACTGCCCCCATCCTGCCTAGCTTTCATTGCACTAATTTATAGAAGAATACAAAGGATGTTGAGATAGTAAATTTACAACCAAGTAAGTCAGTATTACCCCTGAAGACTGCCAATTGCTAGACAGAGATTTTCAGAATGATATTTTTAAAAAACGCAATGAAATGCTACTTACAAGTTGTAAGAGAAATATCTGAAACATAAGAGAACAACAAGATTGAAAAGGAAAAGTTGGAAAAATATGTAGCATGAAGTCATGAACCAAAATTAAACTGGGGTAGCTATATTAATCATCAAAATAGACTTTGGGCAAGAACCATTATTTTTTTTTCTTTTTCCTTATTATTAAGTCATATACACATAGATCATGAATACATGTATGCATATGTGTTGATTTTTTTTTTATACAATTTGGAGTGCTTACATCAAAACAATTAATATACCTTTTGCCTCATTTACTTGATTATTGTGTTAAGACATTTATGTTCTATATTTGATAGATTTGACTTGTACCCTTGCAGTATGCTCCATAGGTGTGGTCCCATTGTTTACCCTCCCTCTATCAAATCTCCCCCTTCCCCTCCCTTCCCATTCCATTTCTCTCCTTGATCCTGGGCTATAGTTGTGATCTATCTTACATAAGAAAGTGTAAGTAAATATAAATTGGTTTCATAAAAGTACTGAGTACATTGGATACTTTTTCTTCCATTCTTGAGATACTTAGGAGAATATGTTTCAGCTCCATCCATGTAAACATAAAAGAGGTAAAGTCTCCATCTTTTTAAGACTGCATAGTATTCCATGGTATACATATACCATAATTTATTAATCCATTCATGGGTGAATGGGTACTTGGGCTTCTTCCATGACTTGGCAATTATGAATTGAGCTGCATTGAATAATCTGGTGCACATATCTTTGTTGCAAAATGATTTTTGGTCTTTTGGATTCCTAGTAGAGAAATTACAGGATCAAACGGCAGGTTTATTTTTATTTTTTTAATTTAATTTTATTTATTATTATTTTTTTAAGACAGAGCCGCAAGCTGTCACCCTGGAGAGAGTGCTGTGGCATCACAGCTCACAGTAACCTCCAACTCCTGGCCTCTCAAGTAGCTGGGACTACAGGTGCCCACCACGCCTGGCCTTTTTTTTTTCGTTGTTGTTGTTGCTGTTGTTTTTTTTTGTTGTTGCAGTTGTCATTGTTGTTTGGCAGGCCCAGGCTGGATTCGAACCTGCCAGCTCTGGTTTATGTGGCTGTCGCATTAGCTGCTTGAGCCACAGGCACCTAGCTGGCAGGTCTGCTTAGATCCCAGAGTGTTCTCCAAACTTCTTTCCAAAAGAAATGTATTAGCTTACATTCCTACCAGCAGTGCAGATGTGTTCCCTTTTCTCCACATTCATGCCAACATCTGTAGTTTGGGGATTTTGTTATGTGGGCTACTCTTACTGGAGTTAGATGGTATCTCAAAGTGGTTGTGATTTGCACTTCTCTGATGATTAAAGATAATGAGCATTTTTTCATGTGCCTGTAGACCGTACTCCTGTCTTCTTCAGAGAAGCTTCTGTTCAATTCTCTTGCCCATAATGAGATGGAATCACTTGTTCTTTTCTTATTAATAAATTTGAGTTCTCTGTGGATTCTAGTTATCAGACCTTTGTCAGAAACGTAAATATCCTCTCCCATTCTGAGGGCTGCCTATTTGCTTTACTTACTGTGTTCTTGGCAGTGCAGAAGCTTTTTAGTTTGATCAGATCCCAGTAATGCATTTTTGGTATTGTTTCAATTGCCTGGGAGGTTCCTCCTCATAAAGTTTTCTCCCAGGCCAATTTCTTCAAGTGTTTCCCCTGCACTCTGTCAAGAATCTTTACAGTTTCATGTCTTAAGTTTAAGTCTTCTATCCAGTGAGAGTCAATTTTCGTTAGAGGTGAAAGATTTGGGTCCAGTTTTAGTCTTCTATAAAACGCCAGCCAATTCACCCAGCACCATTTGTTAAATAGGGAGTCTTTCCCCAAATTTATACTTTTGATAGGCTTATCAAAGATCAAATGATGATAAGTGTCTGGTTTCATCTCTTGGTTCTTAATTCTGTTCCATACATCTACCTCTCTATTTTTTATGCTAGAACCATGCTGTTTTGATAACTATAGATTTATAGTATAGTCTAAAGTCTGGTAGCGTGATTCTACCTGATTTGTTTTTATTTCTGAATAATGTCTTGGCTATTCGAGGTTTTTTCTGTTTCCATATAAAATGAAGTACTAGTTTTTCCAGATCTTTAAAGTATGACAGAGGTGCTTTAATAGGGATTGCATTAAATCTATAGATCGCTTTGGATATTTTTTTAACAATGGTGATTCTTCCCAGCTATGAGCATGGTATGTTTTTCTGTTTGTTGACATCTTCAGCTATTTCTTTTCTCAGAGTTTCATAGTTCTCTTTATAGAGATCTTCCATATCCTTCGTTAGGTACACTCCTAGATATTTCATTTTCTTTGGCACTATTGTAAAGGGAATAGAGTCCTTGACTGTTTTTTCAGCTTGACGATTGTTGGTATATATGAATGCTACTGATTTGTGAGTATTTATTTTGTAGCCTGAGACACTGCTGTATTCCTTGATCACGTCTAAGAGTTTTGTGGTTGAGTCCCTGGGAATTTCCAGGTATACAATCATATCATCTGCAAATAGTGGAAGTTTGATCTCCTCTGATCCTATATGGATACCCTTGATTGCCTTCTCTTGCCTGATTGCAATCACTAAGACTTCCATTGCAATGTTAAAAAGCGGTGGACACAGTGGGCAACCTTGCCTGGTTCCTGATCTGAGTGGAAATGTTTTCAATTTTACTCAATTCAATATAATATTGGCTGTGGGTTTGCTTTCCTTCCTTTCCTTTCTTTTCTTTCCTTCCTCCCTCCCTCCCTCCCATCCTTCCCCTTCCTTCCTTCCTTCCTTCCTTCCTTCCTTCCTTCCTTCCTTCCTTCCTTCCTTCCTTCCTTCCTTCCTTCCTTCCTTCCTTCCTTCTCACTTTATTGCCCTCAGTACAGTGCCCTGGTGTCACAGCTCACAGCAACCTCCAGCTCTTGGGCTTAGGCAATTCTCTTTCCTCAGCCTCCAGAGTAGCTGGGATTACAGGTGCCCACCACAACGCCCAGCTATTTTCTTGCTGTTTGGCCAGTGCTGGGTTCAAATATGCCACCCACAGTATATGGGGCTGGCGCCCTACTCACTGAGCCACAGGCACCACCCAATATACCTATTTTCTTCTTCTTCTTTTTTTTTTGAGACACTCTCAAGCTGTTGCCCTGGGTAGAGTGCCATGGCATCACAGCTCACAGCAACTTCCAACTCCTGGGCTTAAGCAATTCTCTTGCCTCAGCCTCCCAAGTAGCTGGAACTACAGGCGTCCGCCACAATGCCCGGTTATTCTTTGGTTATAGTTGTCATTATTGTTTGGCGGGTCTGGGCTGGATCTGAACCTGCCAACTCTGGTTTATGTGGCTGGCACCCTAGCCGCTTGAGCTACAGGCGCCTAGTCAATATACCTATTTTTCTTAAGTGTTCTGATGATGAAAGGATGCTGGATATTATCAAAAGCTTTTTCTGCATAAATTGAGAGAATCATAATGGTCTTTGTTTTTTTAATTGTTTATATGTGATGTATTATATTTATAGATTTATGTATATTGAACCAGCCTTGAGACCCTGGGATAAAACCCACTTGGTCGTGGTATATAATTTATTTGATGTGTTGCTGGATTCTGTTTACTAGGATCTTATTGAATATTAAGCATCAATATTCATTAGAGATATTGGTCTATAATTTTCTTTTCATGTTCGGTCTTTTCCTGGTTTGGGGATCAGGGTGATATTTGCTTCATAGAATGTGTTAGGAAGTATTCCTTCTTTTTCTATATTTTGGAAAAAATTAAGTAATATAGGTACTAGTTCCTCTTTAAAGATTTGGTAGAATTCTGATGTGAAGCCATCTGGTCCCAGACTTTTCTTTTTGGGGAGTTTTTCTATAGTTGATTCTATTTCAGTACTTGATATAGGCTTGTTCAACATTTCCACTTCTTCCTGGCTAAGTCTAGGAAGGTGGCGTACTTCCAAGTATTGATCAATTTCCTTCAGATTTTCATATTTCTGAGAATAGAGTTTTTTGTAATATTCTTTAAGAATTTTTTAAATTTCTGAGGAGTCTTTGATTATCTTGTCTCTGTCATTTCTGATCAATGAAATTAGACATTTTATTCTTTTACTTCTGGTTAGGTTAGCCAAAGGCTTATCTATTTTATCAAAAAAAAACAACTTTTTAAGTCATTGATCTGTTGTATAATTCTTTTATTTTCAAGTTCATTTACTTCTCTAATTTGGGTTATTTCTTTTTTGTGTGTGTGTGGTTATTTCTTCTACTAGGTTTGGGGTTAGAATGTTCTTTTTTCCAGTTGCTTGAGATGTCCCATTAAGTTGTTGATTTCCTCTCTTTCCATTCCCTTGAGGAAGGCTTGCAATGCTATAAATTTCCCTCTTAGGACTGCCTTTTCAGTATCCCACAGGTTCTGGTAGTTCATATCTTCATTATCGTTTTGTTTCAAAAATTTGGTAATTTCCTTCTTAATCTCATCTATGACCCAGCTATCATTCAGCATCAGATTATTTAGTTTCCATATCTTTGTGTGAGTTTGCAGATTCCTGTTGTGAATCAGTGACTCTGGGTTGAAGTATTCAGCTATTGTTCCGGGACAACTGATATATATGGGTCTGTGTACCCACAGATATATGTGGGTCTGTGTACCCAACAATTACAGAATATATATATCCTTTACAAGTATACATTGGATACTTAGAAAAATTGACCATGAAGCAAGTCTCAGTGACTTCCAGAGAGTCAAAATCACATACAGTATGCTTTTAGACCACAATGCAGTGAAGCTAAAAATCAGTAATAAAAAGATAGAAAATTAGCTGGGCAACTGTAGTCCCAGCTGCTTAGGAGGCTGAAGCAGGAGGATCACTTAACATCCAGGAATTCCAGGCCACTGTGACCAACTATGCTCACTTCAGACATTGAATGTCCAATCTGGGCAACAGAGTGAGACCCTGTCTCAAAAAAGTTAAAATAAAAAATAAATAGAAAATGTCTGTATTGGGCAGTGCCTGTGGTTCAGTGGGTAGGATGCCAGCCCCATATACCCAGGTTGGCCGGTTCAAACCCAGCCCTGGTCAAACTGCAACAAAAAATAGCCAGGCGTTGTGGTGGGCTCCTGTAGTCCCAGCTACTTGGGAGGCTGAGGCAGGAGAATCTCCTAAGCCCAGGAGCTGGAGGTTGCTATGAGCTGTGATGCCACGGCACTCTACCAAGGGCAACAAAGTGAGACTCTGTCTCTTTTAAAAAAAGAAAAGAAAAGAAAATGCCTATATGTTTGCAATTAAGAAATATGCTTCTAGGCGGTGCCTGTGGCTCAAAGAAGTAGGGCACCAGCCCCATATGCCGGAGGTGGCGGGTTCAAACCCAGCCCTGGCCAAAACTGCAAAAAAAAAAGAAATGGGCTTCTAAATAACCCATAGGTCAAAGAAGAATCACAATGGAAATCAGAAAATATTTTTAAATAAATGATCATGTACATACTGTATGTCATAACTGGTGGAACAGAACTAAAGCAGTGCTGAAAATGAAATTTTAGTCTTAATAACATCTTTAAGGAAAAAAGACTAACAATTGAGCCACATATCATCTCAAAAAATCAGGAAAAAAGCAACAAACCACCTCAAGGAAGAAGTAATATAAGAGCACAGATTAATGAAATAGAAAAATAAAATAAATGAGATCATCTCATAACACAGAGGATTGGTGAAACCTAAAGTTGATTCTTTGAACACTAATAAAATTGTTAAACTCTGGATGAGACTAATCAAGAAAAAAGTGGCACAAATAACAAATGTCAGGGATGAAAAAGGAAACATTACTGCTTGTCCTGTAGACGTTAAAAAAGGAATATAAGCAACTTTATGCCAATACATTTTAAAAGATATGAAATAGTAAAATTCTATAAAAGTGTGTTGGCACAGGGTGGCGCCTGTGGCTCAAGGAGTAGGGCGCCAGCCCCGTATACCAGGGGTGGCAAGTTCAAGCCCAGCCCTGGCCAAAACTGAAAAAAAATATATAGATAGATAGATATAGATAGATAGATATAGATATTATCAAAACTGATTATGTGGTAGGGTGGAATAATAACCCCCAAAGATATCTGCGTCCTAATCCCTAGAACCTGTGAGAGTTACCTTATATGGCAAAAGGAACTTTGTAGATGTGATTGAATTAAGGGTTTTGAGGTGGGAGATTATCCTGGATTATCTGAGTGGACCTGAGACTCAATCATACTTGTGTTTATAAGAGAAAGGCAGAGGGCAGATTTTACACACAAGGCAGAAGTGATGTGAGAATGGAAGCAAACAGATTGGAAAGTGCAACACTGCTGGATTTCAAGATGGAGGAAGGGGCCATGGCAAGGAAGGAAGTTCTAGAAGCTGGAAGAAGCAAGGAAATGGACTTTCCTGGAGCCTCCTCCAGGGGCTGGGAGTGCTGCCCTGCCAACACCTTGATTTAGCCCCGTAAAGCTCAATTCAGACTTCTTGTCTCCAGAATTGTAAGATGATAAACTGTCATTTTAAGCCATCAATTTAAATTGAAATCCATGGTAATTTGTTGCAGCAGCTATGGAAACTAATACACTCACCCAAGAAGAAACGGAGAATCCAACTCACAGTGTGTGGTGACAGGAAGGGAACCATCCAAGCTGAATGAGAATGTGTATCTAGTGTAAAGCTTTTAATGGGGCTGAAGCAGATAGTTCAAGACACTGCAAAGTAGGCACCTGCAGCTTCCAGACTAAGGGAATAAGGTGACGCGGAGTTGAAATTACTCAAATCTGAAGTCCCACAGATGATCTGCAGACCTGTGACAGGGGCTGCTGGTGCATGTGTAGGACGAGGCAGCAAGTGCTGGGAAATCTGCAAAGGGGCTGCGGCTACTGCTTCAGGAAGACATTGCTGCTGCCAGGGAAAAAAGCACTGTGGGATAATGCTCGCCCACAGTGGAAGCCCACAGAAGGAGCCACTTGCCTTCCAGGTTCCCCCACCCTCCCTGTGGGCAGGTTTAGCATGGAGGGGTGCTGGGGGGTGGGCATGGCTGAGACACCAGTGTATACAGGTTGTTTCAGAGTGTGGCTCACCGCACAAGTTTGAGGGGTTTCTGCTATTTGGACCCTTCAGTCAGATAATCCTCTGAGTGATTTCAGTCCCTTGGTATTATTCAGACTAGTTTTATGGCGCACCTTATAGTCCATCTTGGTGCATGTTTCAGTGCCCTTGAAAAGAGTATGTATTCTGCTGCTATTAGAGCACTGAGTGTTAACTAGGTCAAGTTGGTTGATAGTATTATCAAATCTGCATACTTTCTCATTGTTGTCTACTTGTTCCATCAGTTGCTGAGAGGTGTGTGCTAAAGCTTCAACTGTAAGACAAACTTGTCTCTCTTTTTCCCTTTAGTTTTGTTGATCTTTGTAGCTTGTATTTTGAAGCACTGTTACCAGATACACATATATGTGGAATTGTTTTTATCTACATTTTTCAAAATAGCTATTCCCTGAAACCATCTTGGGAAATCATCCCCAGGCACAGGCTGGCTGCCACACATGGGTGGCCTGGTGGCTCCATAGTGAACCTGAGCTGGAAATGTTGACCTAGAATCCCACGGACCTGGATCTTATGTGGCTCTGTGGCATTAGCACAGACTTTGGAACCACATAGACTCAGTTCTGCTTGTCAGCCTTGTCCCTCAATAGCTGATTCTTTCTTTTTGAGACAGAGTCTCACCCTGTTGCCCAGGCTGGAGTGCCATGGTATCAGCCTAGCTCACTGCAACCTCAAACTTCTGGAGTCAAGAGATCTCTTTCCTCAGCCTCTTGAGTAGCTGGGACTACAGGTGCCCACCATGATGCTTAGCTAATTTTTCTATTTTTAGTGGAGATGGGGGTCTTACTCATGCTCAGGCTGGTCCTGAACTCCTGAACTCAAGCAGTCCTCCTGCTTCAGTCCTCCCAGAGTGTTAAGATTACAGGTGTGAGCCATTGGGAGCTAATTCTTGAGGGAATCATTTTCCTTTTCTTAACTGAAGATAGTAACCCCTGACCTCAAAAGGATTACTCAGGATCAAATATGACCATGGATGAAAAGTGCCCAGTGTAGGTCCCCAGCACAGAAGTACGGTGAGTCTCTGCTTCCTGCCTGGCCTTTCTTTTCTATCTTACACATGATCTGCCTCCTGGCCTCCTAGACATGAGTGTCTCTTCACCTCAGATAAGGCTCCTGAGGAGGCACAGCACTTCCGTGGTCTCCCTAGGCCTCCCATCCTCTCCACAGAGCCTGACATCTTTTGCTCCTCCTATGTCAACAGATCTGCTACCCAAACCTGAATTGGGGAAGAGAAGGTAGTCATAGAAGCCTGGGGAAGGGTGTTGTCTGGAGTCTGCCAAGGTCCCACATTCAGCCTCTTGAGTTCAGGCACCAGATTTTCCTTGTTGCCAGAGGTGGACTCACCAAAGGTCAATTCTGACAGTTCCACTGTGAACACCAACATGGCCCTGGCCCTGAGGCTGACATTGCCACCATCATCAGGCTGGTCCTGACATGAATGGAAAGGGAGACTTCTTGAGAATTGAGTAGCTGACAGAACCAGACAGACAGGTCAGACTGGGCCCAGGGCCTGTGCATCTGTCCCTGGCCTGCCAGCATTCTTGCTTTGTTCAATACATGGACCGTGAGTCCATTGCCACAGTCACTCCAGGCTTGTCATTTCCTAGCCAAGCATCGCAGCTGCAGGAGGGTTCTCCCCCTCAGCTTTACTATATAGAGAAGGATTCTCATATGAAAAGGGGCTCTGATCAGTTCATCTTGGGTGACAGAGCCACCCTTGGGATTCATATTATTTGTTCAAGGGGATGAGATACTATAGTCGGCCCGGCCTGAATCACATGCCACAATTATTATTGTCAGCCCCAACAGAACCATGTAGAATTTCTAAGTGGGAGTGGGGAGCACAAACAATGAAGTGCTTGCCTGCAAAAAGAGGTGGAGTTCTGGGTAGACAGGAGAGTGGTCATGACCTCTTGTTCTCGACAGGGCATTTCCTGGCCAGTGCTCAGGTGCCTGACAAGTCGTCTGGTTCCTCAGGCATTGCTTGGAAGGCACAACCACCAGTCTAGGAAGGAGAGCTGTGGTGGTTTGTCCTAGGGATGGTCTTTGTGCTCCAAGGAGTACCCAGGAAGCCTGTGATAGAAGAGCCTCTGGAGGGTGGAGTCCGGTATCTGAGGGCCCTGACCCTGGGCTCACAGGTGCTGGCTTTCTGACTAGCTGTAGGACTTGGGGAAAATACTTAACCTTCCAGAGGCTCAGTTCTCTCTCCTGTAAAATGGGGTAATTTTGATGAGTCTGTGACATTTTGCTCTATTAAATTTCAGTAATTACTGGTTATTCTTTCTGTAATTGGATTGTCTTTGCCCACCACTTTGTTCCTAATGACATAGGAGTCTCTCTTCTTGTTCTGTGCTGGTTTCCTTAGAGCGGCTCTTCTGTCTGGACCTCCTCACTTTGGCCTGCATACCAGCTAGGGTACTCGAGGGACACTTTACCCTTAGTGGTGTGCCTTTTTTTTTTGAGACAGAGTCTCACTTTTTTGCCCTTGAGTACCGTGGTATCACAGCTCATAGTAACTTCAAACTCTTGGGCTTAAGTGATTCTCTTGCCTCAGCCTCCCAAGTAGCTGGGACTACAGGTGCCTGCCACAACGCCCGGCAATTTTTGCTGTTGTTGCAGTTGTTATTGTTGTTTAGCTGGCCCCGGTGGGCCGCCTTCGAACCCACCAGCTTTGGTGTATGTGACTGGCGCCCTACTCACTGAGCTACAGGCGCTGCCACGCCTGGTTATTTTTTTAGAGATGAGGTCTCACTCTGGCTCAGGCTGGTCTCGAGCTCATGAGCTCAGGCAGTCCACCTGCATCGGCCTCCTAAGTGCTGGGATTACATGTGTGAGCCACCTCGCCTAGCAGTGGGCCTTTCCCCAGAGAAGTCAGCGGGTTGTCCACCAGGACAGTAATCAGAAGGACACAATATTACTGCAAGAGTGCAGCCTGGAAGCCTCAGGAAGTAGGAAGAATGTTGCTTTGGCCCTGCAAGGCAGTGCCCTTCTGTCTGGTTTCGTGCAAAGTCTGCAGCTAAGAAAATGTGAACTGAGCTTTGGAGCTCAGTCTCCTTCCTGTTTTCTGAATCACAGGAGGAGTGGAGCCAAAGAGAAATTGTGAGTGTGGCAATGGCTCAAGCCCTGGAGGAGGTGCGGAAGCAAAGAGAAGAGTTCCAGCAACAGGTGGGCCCTGTTTGACACTGAGGGGTGAGGCTCCCTGACCCCATCCTATGTGGGGACTGCCGGAGCCGCCCAATCTGTCCAGGGTAGAGGGTAGACACAGTCTCAGGGCTGCAAGGTACCTGTAGTCTCCAGGAAAGCAGGAGAGAAATGTTTTAAAGCAGTCCTTACTCCATAGGATGGCCTTTTCTGGTTTTTGATGGTCAGTTTTAGTTCTAAACATTACCTGGAAAAAAGTCCGTATCTGGGGACCTACTTGGCTCTAATTCTCTGAGATGGTCCAGCACTGCCCGCAGGCCCTGAAGGCTACAGAAGATGGTTGAGCTCTTCAAGCCTCCCTTGAAGGCAGTCTTATAATCTGTCCCCAAACTTTGTAGATAACTGGCTCTTGGCCTTTGGTAAGTCCTTAAAATCTGAATCTCAGAGTCTAGTCTTTCTAATCACGCATGCTGGGTATTGGCATGAAGTAATGTATGTCAGACACCCACCAGAGCCAGGCACATTGCAGGCACTCAGGGAGTGGAAGTTAGGGTTATGACAGCTTGTAGGACGGTTGGGCGCGATGGCCACATTTCTGGTTAGTTGACTGTAGGCCAGGGGACCAGTGAGAGGCATTTGCTCCTGTGCAGGAACCCAGCCATAGAGAATAGATTTGTGCTTGTTAACAGGAGCAGAGCTTAGCAGGGTTTGTTCTGGACTGTGTTCTTCAGGGAGAGATTCTTGGTGGACCTTGGGTATTGGAAAAGTGGAGATTCCCATGGGGGGACATGGGATCACTGCTGCCAACCTTCTCTTGTGCTGATTTTTCTCTCCCAGGCTGCTAACCTTTCAGCCATAATAGATGAGAAGGAGCAGAGTCTACAGGATAAAGCTGAAATGCTTCTCCAAAAAGAGCAGGAGATTCTCCAGCTGCAGCAGGGTGAGGCATCTCCCCCTGGCTGGGCCTCCTCTCCTTTTCCTGCCCAGCAATGGCCCTGTCACCAAGCAGCATGAGGTCACTGGGCTCACAGTGCACACCTCTCCTCTGCCCCGACCTAGGTCACAGTTCTGCCCTGCTGCAGATGCGCCAGCTGCAGGGTGAGCTGGAGGCCCTGCGGAGCCTGCGGGAGGAAGAGGCCTCAGCGGCCATAGAACAGGAGGACTTGTTGAGGCTGCAGAGCCCGGAGCAGGGTGAGGCGCTGTCAGCCAGCCAGCTGAGTGTAAGTCCCAGCTGTCTCTGCATGGGTTGCTGTGGCAGGGTCCAGGGTCATGCTGAGAGCTGCCAGGGAGGTAGCAGTGGGGAAACAGTGAGCAGGCCACTCCCCTGTGCTGTAGTGCCCTTTCTTTTAATGTAGGGGTACTTAAGTGGCCAGGAGGTTGGGAGGCCTGAATAACCCATCCTTGGTAGCAATGCCTGTCAGAGAAAGAAAGCCCTTCACTGGGCAAAGACCACTTGTGTGGAAAGCTGACTGACCCTCTGGGAGACATTGGTGGGATCATCTCCATAGTTTGATTTGGCTCCCGGCCAGCTGCCTGTGGGCTCACAGCCAGTCCACACCTGTGAGGCAAGCCTGGCTGCCCCAAGTAAGCTTCAGCATAACCTGTCCTGGCTCTCAGCTTGTCGTCACCACCCTGTAGGTGACTTCAAAGACCAGGCAGGACCCCATGTACCAGCTTCCAGCTATAGGAAGAACACCAAATGGTGAGGTTGGGGACATGGATCTCGGGCAGCTACAGAAGGAAAAACAGGACTTGGAGCAGCAACTTGCAGAGAAAAATAAGGTGAGCATGCCCCAGGCCTCAGCTGTTTCTGTCTCTACTCTGTTCCTGCCCTGGTGCCTGAAATGGCTGCATCTTCTCGCAGGGGATTGCTGGTGCCCTGGCAGCTTTAAGGAGATACCACCTTTTCCACAGAAGAGCTCCCTCATGTGCCTCTTGTGTTATCTTCCTGTCACACACACCCCTGCCCCCATCCTCCTCTTCTCCCACCCCCTTGAGATACTATCCGAGTGGTCAGGGCTTGAGTAGCTGCAGGTCTGGTTGTTCCCTGCCAGCCCTGCTGTCCCCAGTGGACCAAGGGATAGTCCTCTCACCCTTGCACTTCCCTTCCACAGCTTTGGCATGACAGCACTAATTCCTGCTTTTAAGGGCTTTTGCTTTCTGAGGGGAGCAGGGGGAAGGATGAAACAAAATGAAGATCTTTATTAATTCTCCCCACCTGGTATTTGGTAGCAGCTCAATAAATGTCATGATCCCACCATACCTTGCACCTGGAAATTCAGGGATTCATTTGATCTTGGTTGGTCTTTTGATTTGGTTTTGGTTTGACAGGGTTTTGCTATGTCACCCAGGCTGGAGTGCAGTGGCATCATGATCACTGTAGCCTCAAACCTCTCGCTCAAGGGATCCTTCCGCCTCAGCCTCCCAAGTAGCTAGGACTACAGGCATGTCCTACCACACATGGGACATGCCTTATTTTTTGTAGAGACAAGGTCTTACTGTATTGGTTGGGCTGGTCTTAAACTCTTGGTCTTAAGTAGTCCTCCCACCTTGGCCTACCAAAGTTCTGGGATTACAGACATGAGTAACTGTGCCAGGCCCTTGATCCTGGGGATTTTTTGCTTGTTCTTTGAGACAGAGTCTTAACTTTGTTGCCCTAGGTAGAGTGCAAAGGTGTCAGCCTAGTTTATAGCAACTTCAAACTCCTGGTCTCAGGTGATCCTCCCATCTGGGCCTCCAGAGTGCTAGGATTACAGGTTCCCAGCCTGATCCTGATTTTTAAAGTGCCCTTTAAAAAGGGCATGGTGAGCTTGGCACCTGTGGCTCACGTGGCTAAGGCACCAGCCACATACACGTGAGCTGGCAGGTTCGAATCCAGCCCAGACCCACCAAACAATGACAGCTGCAACCAAAAAATAGCCAGGTGTTGTGGCCGGCGCCTGTGGTCCCAGCTACTTGGGAGGTGGAGGCAGGAGAATTACTTGAGGCCAGAAGTTGAAGGTTGCTGTGATGCCATGGCACTCTACCCAAGGCAACAGCTTGAGGCTCTGTCTAAAAAAAAAAAGGACAGGGTGGCTCACGCCTATAATTATAGCACTCTGGAAGGCCAAGCTGTGGGGATTGCCTAAGTTCAGGAGTTCCAGACCAGCCTGAACAAAAGCAAGACCCCGTTTCTAATAAAAATAGAAAAACTAGCCAGGCATAGTGGTGAGCACCTGTAGTCCCAGCTACACAGGAGGCTGAGGCAAGAAGAATTGCTCAAATCCAAGAATTTGCGATTGTTATGCACTATGCCACAGCACTCTACCCAGGGCACAGAGTGAGACTCTGTCTCAAAAAAAAAAATAAAGTGCCCTATGAAACTAGTGTTGGCTGGTTATTTCTGTGGCCTAAAATTCTTCCCCCAGATTATATTTTTTTTAGGTCTTTAACAAAGGGAGAGTTAATAATCTTGCTCACTCGCTCTCATTTAATCTCTTATTGTGAAATATACACACAGAAAAGTGTACAAAACAAATGTATGGGCCAATGAATTAACAAAAAGGAAACACACATGTAACTAACCTGGACAAGAATCAGGTCCTTGCCAGCGTCCCTACAGGCGAGCCCCTTCAGACCCCTCACAGCTCCCGTCAGTCATTGCAGTCCTGACCTTCCTGGAGTGACTGTCCTTTCTTACCACCTCAGCTGCCATCCCTAAACACTAAAGTTTTAATTTACCTGTTTCTGAATTTCTGAATGTGCACCCCACCAAGACCGAATCTGTTGAGCCTCTGACCTCACTGGCCCCAGAGCCTTCCTGCCACCTCACTCAGCTTGGCATCTGCAGTGCATCATGGTGACTGCTGCTGACACCTTCAGTTCTCTGTTGTTTCTTTTCCTGAGATAGTCCTGAGCAAGCCCCAGCTGTGCTTAACCCAACTCTTCCCTGCCCCATGCCTGTAGCCATGGAGCTGTATGTGGCTGGAGGATGCACAGTCACACTGGCAGGTCCCCCCCAGTGCTGCCTTGTTCTACAGGCCATCATGCCCCACTGCCCTCGATCCCAACTTCATTTCTGTTTTCTCCATTCAATCCTCCCTCTCCCACCCTTGCTCTCCTGCTGACATCCTACTTCACTGAGAGTGGACTTTCCACAGCCTTACACTGGGCCTTCTTATGACTTGGGCCAGCCACCTGCCACCCTCTGTCCTTCTGTCCCATGCTCCTGCTCTCTCAGGAACATCACTGCAGTGGCTTCCCCCTCCTTCCCAGCGTCATTGTTTCTCCTCTGAATCCTTCTGTCCACATACACATATTCAGTCATGAGCCCATCTAATAAAAGCACTAGGCGCTTGTTCTCCTTCAGCTACTGCGTGCTTCTCTGCCCTCCTCCCACACTCCTCCCACGCCTGCACGTTGGAACTTTCTATATCTGTCATCTCCATTTCCACCCCCCTTTTCTCTCTTAGCCCCATCCATCAGGCTTTCCTCACCACTCCACAGAGAAAAGCTCTCACCAAGCTCAGCACTGACATACACACACGTCACTTCTTCCTCTTCAAGCTCCCATCTGAGGCTTCCTCCTCCTCCTCTGACTGGACAGCCTCCTTCCCATTCCCAGGTGCCATGGGCCACAGGGTCTAGCCCTGGCGATCTCACCACGTTCCATGCTGCTAGCTTCCACAGCGCTACCTCCAGCCCAGACGTCTCTGGAGACTTTAAAAATCTGTCCTATCTCCATGTGAATGTCTAGAAGGCATCTGAAACTTAAAGTCACAGTAAGTACACTTAAGCCTGGCCAAGCTTGCTAGCTTCCATGGCCACCTTTCCCATCTCAGTAAATGGCAGAAACCTTGGACTTGTCCTCATCTTCCCTTGGTCTTTCTCTGCCAGCATCAGACTTTACCCATAATCAACCACTTGCCACCACAGCCACCAATTGCAGGTTATCGTCATCTCTTATCTCGAAGGTGGCATTGAACTTGTAACTGTTCTGTCATGCCTCTGTTCCAGTCCTCTGATGACTTCCTATCTCTTGGAGTAGCCTGCAAAGCCCTGTGTGATCTGGCTGCCTTACTCCCCTCTACCTTTGCCCTTTGTCCCCATTACTCCCTCGTACCACACGGGCTTTGCCTCTCTGTGAACGTATCAGGTACCTGCCCATCTCAGGGCCTTTGCACTTACTGAGCCTTCTGTCTGGAAGACACTTCCTCTAAGATCCCATTTTATCAGAGAAGCCTCCCCTGCCCCACTTGACCAACCTCTTAACTAGAACCCCTCTTGCTGCCTCTTACCACCTCTGCCTTCTGAGATCCTGTGTATTGTTTACTGTTTCCTCCTGAGGGCAGAACTCTTTTTTTCCTTCTTTTCGTCTTTATTTGTTTCCTCCCAAGAGTTAAATGAGAGCAGAACTTTTTCTTTTTTGTTTATTGATGTTTCTCCACCCCTAGGACAGTGTCTGGCACATAACAGGTACTTAATAATTATTAGATGAATTAATAAATGAGGAAAAATACCCAGGAAACCATGTAAATATAGAATAGGAAATATACTTTGGGGGCAATGGTCAGCCAAGAGAATACAAATTGAAACCACCAAGGTGCCATTTTGTAATAGTAGATATGTTGAAGGTGGTTGAAAATGCTAAACAGGACAGGAACTAGAAACACTTTTATGGTCCTCTGACACAGTAATCTCATCCCCAAGAGGAATAGTGGGGATACCTCTCCTGGGAGACACAGCTTATTCCTTATTCCAGCTTTGTTTAAAAATGGAAACCTTGAGAGCAGACAGAGAAGGAGGGAAGAAAAAAAAATAGTGACTATTTCTCATATAAGCTGGATTTAATTTTGACCAAAGTACGTTATTTGAACAATACTTTTCGATTCAACTTGTTAATATGTTATTTAGGATATTGCATCCTCATTTATAAGTGAAATATGCTTGTAATTTCCCTTTATAATATATTTTTTCCAATTTTAATATCAGGTATATCCAGATGAATAAGAATGAATTTGAAGTATTATTTTTCTATTGTCTATAAGATTTGGAATGATCTGTTTTTAGAAATTGTCTTTATTTTTATTTATAAATATTAATTGTCTATTCTTTGAGACATTGGAAAAATAAATAAATAAATAAAAATGGAAACCTTACCACATGATAAGGCATGGAGCATCTCCTAGAATTCCCATCACATTGAATGTTACCATTAGGAGATCTGGGGAAACTCCGAAAACTCTGATAAATGAAAATTGAGTATTCAGAATTCTTGTTAGTTTTTCTATTTTTAGTAGAGATGGGATCTACTCTTTCTCAGGCTGGTCTTGGAACTCCTGAGTTCAAGCAATCTACCCACCTCAGCCTCCCAAATGCTAGAATTACAGATGTGAGCCACTGCTCCTGGACAGTATTCAGAATGCAAGAATGGGGATGTGGGTAGAAGTACACAGGAAAAACTTATTTAAATAAGTTATAGTTATGAGACTTTTTTTTTTAATTGAGACAGAGTCTCACTTTGTAGAGTACTATGGCATCATAGCTCACAGCAACCTCAAACTCTTGGGCTCAAGAGATTCTCTTACTACCGGCTCCCTAGTAGCTAGGAGTATAGGTGCCCGCCATAACACCTGGCTTTTTTTTTTTTTTTTTTTTTAGCAGGCCTGGGCTGGGTTCAAACCCGCTGTATGTGGCTGGTGCCCTAACCACTGAGTGATAGGCATCAAGCCAAGAAGCCTTTGTGAATAAAAATCTCTCCAAAGTCTTGTAACTGGCTGGATGTCCATAGCTCAGTGGCTAGGGTGCCAGCCACATGCACTGGGGCTGGTGAGTTTGAACCCAGCCTGGGCCTGCTAAATGAAGAAAAAAAATAAAAATATCCAGGCATTGTGGCAGGCACCTGTACTCCCAGCTACTAGGGAGGCTGAGGCAAGAGAATCTCTTGAACCCAAGAGTTTGAGGTTGCTGTGAGCTATGACACCACAGCACTCTACCGAGGATGACAAATGAGACTCTTATCTCAAAAAGTAAATAAATACAAGAAATGGATCAAAATTTAAAAAGGATATAAAACCCAATGCTGGTGGGTTGTCCAGAGAAATCATGACCTTTTACATTGCTCAAAGTAAGCAATGCTAATTATTATGGTACTGCAAGAGAGTAACAGTGATAATGAGAACCATAAATTGTAGCCTGATCATAGCACATGAATATCTGAAGGACAAAATAGATCATCCAGAGCCATTTCCAGCTGTGCTGTTTGTGGAGGTGGGTGCTGGAAGCAGGTCAGAGGACCAAGCCCACGGGAAAGGGTTGGGCAGCACTGGAGCATTCATCTGCACAGAGACCCTGTGACTACTTGGTGGCCATTGTGAGACTTGGAGGGAAAGATAGCCAAGCAGTGGTAGGCTCATCAGTGTGACAACTGGGAGCATAAGCCTCAGGGCAGAGATGGTGAAATGTGCATCTCACCATTGGTTTTTTTTTTGGGGGGGGGTTGGGGCTTGTCTTAGACCATAAAGCAGATGCAGCAGCGGATGCTGGAACTCAGAAAGACTCTGCAGAAGGAACTGGTGAGTGGCCCCATGGTATGCCAGCCAAGATTTTCAGTCTGTCACCTCCCTGTGCCTCTGTCCTCCTGGGGTTCCATGCTACCTAAGGCTCCCCGACCCTTGATTGCAAGGGGTCTCAGGGAAGTCACATGTTGGCTGAAGGAGCAAGGGCCCACCAGCTTGAACTTGCCTCTGAGAATTGGCTCTGTGACCTCATCCATGTGCCTGCCGCCTCTGAGTCTGCATCCTCAGCTGAAAGAGGATGTTGCTCTGCAAAGTCAATGCCATGACATCTGTATAGAATGTGTGTGACAGCATGCTTGGCCCAATGTGGCCCAATGTGGCCTAAGAACAGCACCCTTGGGTGGCGCCTGTGGCTCAAAGGAGTAGGGCGCCAGCCCCATATACCAGAGGTGGTGGGTTCAAACCCAGCCCCAGCCAAAAACTGAAAAAAAAGAAACAAAAAAACCCAGCACCCTTGCTGCAGGCCAGGAAGGTGTGGTTTGGGTTGGATAAGGAAACATCTGACTTTGCCCAAGTGACCACACTCCCTCCTCTGTCAGCAGCCAACCCTGCCTGGAGGCACTGAGCCTTCCTCAGGCTCTGGTGCCCCATGGTGGTGGGTCATTGCTTGGGCCAGGCAAATCTCTGACTTTCAGACCTATCTGGAGGGATTCGATGTAGCATCTTTTCCATTGGTTTTTCAGAAAATCAGACCCGATAATGAGCTTTTTGAAGTCCGGGAGAAACCCGGACCTGAGATGCCAAACATGGCCCCTTCTGTCACGAATAATGCTGACCTGACTGATGCCCGCGAGATCAACTTCGAGTACCTTAAGCATGTTGTTTTAAAATTCATGTCCTGTCGAGAATCTGAGGTAAAGGGCTTCCAGGTCCCTTTTGGGTATTAAGCCCCACCCTGCACAGTCTGTCTTGCTGGGTCCCCACTCAGCCACTTCTTTCCTTACCCACATCCCAATTTGACCACCCACGTGGACACTTGGTCAGTTCTCCTGCTGGCATCAGGCTGCTGATTGAACAGCAGAGGGAACTGGCTCCTAGTGGGAGGTCAGGCTCCACGGCATACTGAGGCCAGAGGCCAGGAACAGAACTCACCCACTGCCCCTGCATCCAAAGGAAGTCCCCTGGGTCCTGCCTGTTCCCAAAGTAAAATACGGCGGGGGAGAAAGAACCTGTTGTTGCTGTCAAACCTCAAGAGGACCAGAACATTACCCACTGCCTGGTCCTTGCTAACCAAGGGGAACAGGAAATGCTACCATTTGGCCCTAACTCCCTGGCTCCACCCTGTCCACACCCACCAAGGCTAAGAGCAGCAAAACTTACTTGTTTCAGGCTTTTCATCTTATAAAAGCTGTGTCAGTGTTGCTGAACTTTTCCCAAGAGGAAGAGAACATGCTAAAGGAAACCCTGGAATATAAGGTAGGTTTGTCTGGTCACTGGTCAGACTTCTTAAAAATGTAGTCAACACAGCCTGGAGCAGGCGGGTGGCCCCAGTTGCAGCCCCAGCCCAGCTGGTTTTGGATGCACTGGGTCCAAGCAGTGTTTAGTGAGATCTTCCTCTGTGTACAAGTGTCTGTGCTGTACTTGACCAACAGGCCTGTGGTTTTCGAAGCCTTTTCATTAATATTTTATCAACAGCCCCAGGTCTGGCCCAGCACCCAGGCTTAAAAAAAAAAAAGAATTCCAAAAGAATCTGCATAAATGTTAGAATAGGAAAAATAACCTACAATTCCTGTACCTGGCTTTCAAGTCAGCTGGGTTTGTTTTGTTTGCTTGTTTTTTTCTCATTTCCTTCCTGTATTTGGGATGGGCCTGCAGACTGACTACTGAAATGATGTTCAATGCTGTGCTCAGAGCTAGGAGCATGTTGGGGGGTGGGGGGGCCGTCAGCTTCTCCAACACCAAGTTCTGACTCACAGGAGCCTTTTCTGTTTCAAACACAGATGTCATGGTTTGGATCTAAACCAGCTCCCAAGGGCAGTATCCGGCCATCTATCTCAAACCCTCGGATACCATGGTCCTAGAGGGAACTACCCAAGGATGGAGCTCCATGGGTCAACACTTTTTCTGTGAAAAGAACACTGACACACCAGCCTGGGTGGGTTTTTAATCACTGTAACTGCAGTATTTTGTACAAGCGTCTAAACATTGTTTACAAGACTTAAGGCCCACTTCCCTGCAGGCTGACATGAACCTCAGTGGGTAGCTGATCCTATGTTATTCTGGTCACCAAACAGGAGGGTCCTGACACTACCCAGATTTCCACAGTGCTGCTAACATCCCAGCTTTGGCCCACAGCCCATCTGCACCTGAGTCCTCTTTTAATGTTAGCACTCACAGCTAAAGCGGCCAGCACCTGTCAAGCAACAGCTTGCTTATCACGCAGTGATGATGCTGGAGGTGGAGCTGCCCTTTGAAATGGTGCCCAGCAGGCCAACCCCACCTGCTTCTGCCAGCAACAGCCAACTCACTGGGGGTAGCTTTTAAAAATTCATATGAGTTAGAGGAGACGTTTTGTCCCTTCTTCTCAAGAAAATATTATTTCACCTTGTTTGTTAAACCGCCTAGAATTTTAGATGTGTATATCTCTAAGGGCCAGTGTGGATTAATGAAGAATATACAACTTTCTGGCAGTATCTCCGTTTTATTTAAGAAAACTAGCAAATACATAAAAAGATTCTAAGTATTGTACCAAATACACTCAATTGCCTTTTTAATGAATGTACTTGTCTTGGATAGGTTGCTGGTAAACCATTTTAAAACTATTTTTTATAGCTAAAGTTCTTCACTATTATAAATTTGTCTTCTGTATTATAAAATTCATTTAACTGGTGTTCTTAAAAAAAAAAAAATCAGAGCATCAAGAAATTATTTCTAAAATTGGAATTCCTGTCCCTTTGCAATTTCACTAGCATTCTGTGGCATCTGCTCCTCTCCGAAGCGCTGGTGGCATTTCATTGCTTTGCTCCGGATTCCATGTTGCACTACCACTGAGCAAGTACTAATAACCACATTTCTTCTATTTAAGGACAATCTACTATATTCAACCGAAGCAGCAGCTGTCCCTGCCCCAAGCCTTGACCAAAACATTACAATGAGTCTGCCTTGTATGTGGGGCCATGCTCTCTCCCTCATTCTGCCCCCAAATATTTAAGATGACACTACATTCATGTATTACATCCAGACAGCCCCCAACTGGCTGTAGTACTTAATGGTACATACATGATTTTGGAAGTGACTTGATTAAAACTTAAATTCCTTCTTACTGAGGAAAGGGGAAGATGCTTGTTCTGGATAAGCCACATCATCAAATCTAAAGGAAACTATGTTTATAGTTAGATGATAATTTCACTGGTTAAATAAAAAGCTGAATAACCAGAGCTCCTAAATTACCAATTTTCCAGTGATATTGTTTCTCAATTATGTTTAGGGCCAAAATACATATATAAATATAGCTCCCAGAAAAAACAAATATTTGCAGAGTTAATCTATTACGTTTTTGTGAAGTACTGGGCAGCATCCTTAGTCCCAACTCAGGCTCTCTGCCACCCAAATAAACCATTCTCCAGTGACCTACCTACCTCCTCATGTGGCTCTTCATTGCAACTATCTGTCCCTTGTATAGAATGCTATTTTCCATTTACCTGGTGGGAACATGAAACACGAGTCCCTTCTGTTCTGTAATTTTGATAATAGCTTTTTTTCAAAGTAGGATTTCTTCCTCTTCAGCTGTTTCAGGAAAGTATCCCTAAGAAGATTGGGTAGTTCAAGGTTTGCCAGAGGCAGCTGTGGCAATTCTGTGGCAGCCTGGTCTGACTCCTCCATACTCTCTGGCTTCTCCAGCCCTTGAGCTGGTCTCACCCCCACCCCCAACTCCCCTGGCAGTTTTAGGTGTAGCTGTGGGGGCTGTTACTAAGTCTGTACTCACTGAGGGAGGATTTGCCTTGGTTAGGCTTTCCTCCTGCATGTTAATTTCCTTCAGCTTTAAGAGGAAGAGTGGAGTAATATTCTAAGTGATTTAATGCACTTTTACTTGTATAAAACTTTGTGATGGACAGTATATATAGCCCTTTATATAAGCAATTGGATCTTGACCTTCAGTGTTGTAAATATGGATTATATTATCTAAAACTGTTGTAGAAAATTCATTTGTGGTGCAATACTTTCTAATTAAAGCTCTTCAATCCAGATGCAACTATAGTGAGTTTTACTTGGTATAGTTTGTTATGTCAGTATTTGACTTGATAAATCCTGTACATTATGTCTTGTATTTGAAACCAGTTTCAAGGGATAGAAGACATTTGTCTTTCAGAAAGAACTTGTCCAGACTGGGTTTGGTTGAAGCTAAGTGTATGTATTCTTGGGGGGCAGGGAGGGGAGGTCTCACTTTGTCTCCCAGGCTAGAGTGCAGCGACATCATAGCTTGTTCCAACCTTAAAACTCCTGGGCTCAGGTGATCCTCCTGCCTCAGCCTCCCAAGTAGCTGGGACTACAGGTATGTGGTACCATGCCCAGCTAATTTTTTTGTTTTGTGGAAATGGGGGTCTCAGTATATGTAATGAAGCCAATACCCCAAGAATCATAGTGGTTCTGCAAAGGGGCTGGGAGTAATGGTGGAGAATTGTGTCACTATGGTCAAAGTCTATCAAAGGCCCATATTACCTGGAAGAGCTTCAGGAGTTATCAGCTGAGTCCTTACCTTTATAGAACGCAAGCTGCAGTTGCATGCACTGAAAAGGAAAGCATTTTTGCCCTTCAAAGATGCTCACTGTTACTGGCCATAGGGAACCAAAGTTTGTTTTGATATCAACGTATCTGTTGGCTGGCTGCTCCCTTTCAACCAATGCAGCAGTGAATAGCCCAACACAGCCGAAGTGCAATCACACAAACTGAAGACTTTTAAAGCCTTGGTCAATTATTAAATGTTTGGCACTTTATTAAATTAAATAAGCTTGAAAATTACATACAAATCAAAGAAGAAAGAAACAATAAATAGTTATTCAGCGAAACGCCCCTCCATAGCAGCCAGCAGCACTGTCGCCAGGGCTCCCAGTGCTGCTGTGGCAGAGGCCTACAGGTTGTCATGCTCACCTCCCAGGGATGGCTAGACAGGGATGCACACCTACCCCTTCCACACCAAGTCTCTGGAACAGCTGAACTCTCATTCATTACCGTCCCATTCACCACCATTTCTTACATACATGAAACACACTGCAATGTGTATACTAATAAGCCAAGAGCTTTATTGATGCAGCAGGCACTTTACAACGAGCCCAAGAGTGCCCGCCTTCTCTGAGAAGTCGGGATATCTGTACAAACTCTTGGGATTTTATCCACTTCAAAAAAAAAAAAAGAAAAAGAAAAAACAAGCTCTCCCTTTTACCACAGCCCTTGGATCTGCACCTGCCCAAATCATCCCCCCCTCCAGTGCACACAGGTACACCTGACCCCTGCTGGCCAGTCACTCTGGTAAACAGTCACAATGTCAGTTCTGCATTACTCGTAGACAAAGGCATAGACTATCAGATCCTGCAAAGGATTTAGGAAACAGTAAAATGATTTCTCCCTCCACCCTGAAAATAAAATACATTTCAGTGGATACGTGTCCTGAAATAGTTTAGTTGGGAGTTCCTAGGAAGATGGTCCATTGTCAGTCCCTTCTTCACCAGCCTGGGCATCCAAAGTTCTTCTCAAGGTAACATGAG
>CAUYPK010140074.1:0-26974 GCA_963574355.1 Loris lydekkerianus | reverse complement strand
CAATTTTAAAGCTTAGCTTAGCAGGATATAGAATTCTGGGCTGGAAATTGTTCTGTTTAAGTAGATTAAAGGTAGATGACCATTGTCTTCTTGTGTGGAAATTTTCATTAGAGAAGTCTGTAGTCACCCTGATGGATTTGCCCCTGTAGGTCAACTGGTGCTTATTCCTGGCAGCTTGAGGAATCTTTTCTTTTGTCTTGACTTTGACAAACTTTGATGAACTTTGACTGGTTCATCACAATGTGTCTTGGAGAAGCTTGGTTAGAGTTAAGGCGACGTGGGGTCCGATATCCCTCTGTAAGGAGTGTGTCAGAATCTTTGGTGATATTTGGGAAATTTACATTTATAATATTCTCTAGTATGGCTTCCATTCCTCTGGGGCATTCTTCTTCCCCTTCTGGGATACCTATCACTCATATGTTTGAAAGCTTCATAAAGTCCCATAATTCTGTCATTGATTGAACCTCTTTTTTAAAGTTTTGACCAGAAATCCCAGCCCCTTTTCTCAAGAACCAGATTTAATCTAATCACAGCTCTGCCGTTGGCGCGTGGTAGGTGCACAAGAAATGTTGATTAAATAAAGTGGGTTTGCAAAAAATGCTAATGCTATCTTCTTTTTTCCTCTTGCAGTTAAAAGAGCCAAATTCCAGGGTTCACCAGGTAAGGCCAGCATTCTATTCTCATATCCTTTCCCCCCATACTTGCTGTGAATTAAAAGCAATCTTTGAAAAATCATTAATGTCACTAATCCATTTATCAAATTTAGTAATTTAATTCATTAAGTCACTAAAATTATGAAATTATTAAAGTTAATGCTGTTGTAAAACATTAATGAAGTATATTTATCTATATAGTGAAAAGTTAGTCTCTACCTCTTGGCCAAGCCAATTCTACTTTAAGTTACTATGTATTTAGAGCTTTTTGCCTATCTTTTCAGGCTTTTTTTTTGTATATGCATTCATATACATATAAATGGATCATGCGCCATATATCTTTATGCAACCTGCCCTTTTCCTCCCAACAACACATGAAGGTCTCTGTGTGTGTGTGTGTGTGTGTGTGTGTGTGTGTGTGTGTGTTTCTTTCTTTTAAGGTACTCTACAGAATTTTGTAGTAGACTTGGACCTGATTGATGAATATTTAGGTTGTTTCTAAGTTTTTGGTGTTATTAGCAATAAATGTTCTTATGAATTTATCATTGCTCACTTTGGAAAATGTTACCTTTATGTTATAATTCTGAAGTAGAATTGCTAAGTCAAAGGTTTGTATTTTTTAAAAATTTGGTAACTGCAGCCAAATTGCTTTTCTGTAAATTTTTACTAGATTATATTGAGACTAAATGTGTATGAGCATTTATCTTCTGAAATATTTATCAACATTAGATTATGAAACTTTTTTTTGATTATGAAACTTTTGAATCTTTGTTCATCTGAAGCTGAAAATAATTCATTATTTTAATATATATTCCCTTAATTGTGACTATCACAATAGGAAGACTTACACTGGTTATTGCTGGGGAAAAAAGGAGGGGTCTGGAAATTATTAGAAAAAATGAACATGGCTTGAGAACTGAGGAAAACCTGAAAGACTGTACCTTAGTTACAACAGGAACTAAAGCAGTTTCTGAGCATACTCTTCTCTCTACTGGCTCTGGGTTAGGGCTTCTCTCTCCCTCTCTTTAATGAGAGTCTGTTCTATTCTTCTTTCTCTCCTAGCTGGCTTTCTTTGCTTATGCACTTGCACAAGTCTATAATAGTTGCTCCAGTGGACTTTATATGCCCTTCCTTCCAGCTTCAGCACTAACCAACAATTGTTGATATTTCTTTCCCCACCCTATTTAAAATCAGATTTGTCTCAGTTTTTAGGTAGCCCATGGATGCTGCTCGTAAGTTGTGTCTACCTGTGGTCTGGTCAGCTGTGTATGATCAGACATGGAGAGTAAAGTGCAAGAACACATGATATAAACAGCTCGGTGGCCTATTGCACTACTCCTAGATATGAATGGGAATTCCTCTTGTGTGGGTTTTTAATTGTGTATCTTTAGTATGATAAACTTTTTGTGTTGATAAGTATAAAACTACATAATTTTTGTTGTTTATTGTTATTCCTTTTTTTTTTTTTTTTTTTTTGAGACAGAGTCTCACTATGTCACCTTGGGTAGGGTGCTATGGCATTATAGTAGCTTACAGCAACCTCAAGCTCTTGGGCTCAAGCAATCTTCTTGCCTTAGTCTTCCAAGCAGCTGGGACTACAGGTGTCCACCACAAAGCCTACCTAGTTTTTCTGTTTTCAGTAGAGAAGGAGTCTTGCTCTTGCTCAAGCTGGTCCAACTCCTGAGCTCAAGTAATGCACCGTCTCAGCCTCCAAAACTGCACAATTTTTACTGATCTTTTAAAAAAGTTTTACCTTCTGGTGAAAGTATATAATAGGGCCCATTTTCTCACAACTCTGACATTAGGTAATCAGTTTGTCAATTTGATGAGTCAAAAATGATAGTTTGCTATTTTTGTATTTTATAAAATTGTGACTGATTTCTTACATTAAAAAAAAAAAAAAAAACCAAACCCTCAATACAGAATCCCTATTTAGCTGATGTGAATTTAGCAGGATAAGTGCCAAATATATTCTTGTAAGTCAGAACCCCAATCTTTGTGTTCTAGGTCACCACCTTTGATTACTACTCAACTAACATTCTCAGATTTTCTCAACCCTGTGATAATATTTCTTTATATGTAATGTGTGCTTTAGGCCAAACTGCATAGGTCAAGCTTGAAATCCACTTCCTGTCTAAATTTTTCTGTAATTCTTGTCCTGTCAACACCCTTTGTACTTTTTTTTTTTGAGACAGAGTCTTACTTTGTCACTCTTGGTAGAGTGACCAAGCAAACTTGGTCTTAAGCAATTCTCTTGCCTGAGCTTCCCAAGTAACTGGGACTACAGGTGCCTGCTACAATGCCCGTCTATTTTTTTGTTGTAGTTGTCATTTTCCCTGTGGTTCTTATCTCATTGTACATTTTATGGGATTCGTGGATCTTATCTTTCCTACTAAGTCAATTAGATTAGGATTTTTTATAGATTGTAGGTGGGCTATAAAATCAATTTATAGGTTATGATTTATAGATTAAATAAATCAGAATAGGAAATATTAATGTATCACATCTTGTATTTCATGAAGCTTTTGTTTATGCGTGTGTGTCTATTGGGGCATATATAAAACAGATTTCTTAACATTTGAAACACACTGAATTTAAAACATGCTCTGTTAGATTATGCTCTGGATGATAATGAGTAGTTTTATAATTTTGTAACTCTGCTTTGTCTTTTTTTTTTTTTTTTTTCTTTACAGTTACTGGCCGGGGCTGGGTTTGAACCTGCCACCTCTGGCATATGGGGCTGGCACCCTACTCCTTTGAGCCACAGGTGCCACCCCGCTCTGCTATTTCTTGAAAGAGGCTATGTTGTTCAATATATAGCTTCAATTTTTCTTCTGCATGTAATGCTTTAACTTGGATACTGCTTAATTCCAAGGGTTTTGTGAAATTCAATAACCTAGTATCACATCTTCATTTTGCATTTTTTCAAAGATAAATTTAACACATACGTGACCCTGAAAGTACAGAATGTGAAGAGCACAACTGTAGCAGTGCGTGGTGATCAACCTTCCTGGGAACAAGATTTCATGTTGTAAGTATTTTGTAGCAGCAGCAGCATGCCTACATATTCTATAATCTTCTTAAGTTGATTGCATTGGATAAAACAATTAGAAGATGTTATTTCTAAGATTTATAAAATGTGTTAGCACTGTTAAAAATTCTTTTTGAAAACTGCAGAATTGTAGGAACAAGTGAGGTGTGTAGTACGTGAAATATATCTGCAGTTTTGGCTCATGAATTCATATTGTGTTGTTAGAGATGAATGATGAATGCAAGTAAACTCAATTAATTTGGGTGGGTGAAAATACTACATAGTCAGAGAATTAGGATATAGTATAACATACTTAGCATGATGTTAAACATAACTTCATTTGTCTTTGTTTCTCAGAAAGTTCCTTAAAGCAATGTGGCTATACAAGTGAGACTGCATGTTCACCTATCTTCATCTGCTTTAGAAGATGAAGATTTTTGTACTTATAATCCTTTTGCTTTATGGGGTAAAATGTGAATATTAAATTAATTAAAATAAGTAGAATTAAGGCTGGGCGCTGTGGCTCACACCTATAATCCTAGCACTCTGGGAGGCCAAGGTAGGTGGATTGTTTGAGCTCAGGAGTTTGAGAGCAGCCTGAGCAAAACAGAGTGAGACCCTGTCTTTACTTTAAAAAAAAAAAAAAAAAAAAAAGGAAAACTGAGGCAAGAGGATCACTTGAACCCAAGAGTTTGAGGTTGCTTTAAACTATTATGACACTATAGATAGCACATTACCTAGGGCAACAGAGTGAGACTCTGTCTCAAGAGTAAAATTAAAACACTGGTAGAATTTTTTTTTTTCAGTTTTTGGCCCAGGCTGGGTTTGAACCCGCCACCTCCGGCATATGGGGCTGGCGCCCTACTCCTTTGAGCCACAGGCACCGCCCTAGAATTTTTTTTTTAAGACAGGGTCTTACTATATTGTACAGGCTCATCTCCTGGGTTCAAGCAATTTTCTTCCCTCTGCCTCTCAAAATGTTGGAATTATAAGGTGTCTACCACTGAGAACTGCACCTGGCCAGAATTTCTTACATATAACACAACATTTAGTATATTATGATTTTAAAATTGATATCCCCCTTCCCCTCTACTTTTAGGAATTTTTTTGTTCCTGTTCTAGAAAAGTGGAGAAAAGTATAAAATATCATATTGAAGAACTTGGCAGATCAGTTAGCTTCTCTGAATGCCAACTTCTTTATTGGTAAAGATTTATCTTTCTTACAAGATTATGCTTATATTTTTGGGAGTAGGAGTTAGAAGTGAAGGGCTCTGATGAGAAAATGTACTGAAATTGCTTTGAAATTTGAAACTGAACTGAAATTGCTTTGTAGGCTTGTAAAGGGGCTCATGGAGACAGGGATGATTATGTGTATTACTTTTATGGGGAAACTTTCCAATTATCTGGCCCTTTAATATATTTCTTCTTCTAGTACCATTTAGAAAGCTGTATAGTTACAGGTTAAGATTATGAAGGCTTGGGCTGAGACAATAACAGAAGAGAGAGATAGAAAAGGATAAATAGAAGATATTAAAGGAAGTAGAAGCAAAAGATATGCATGAATGATTGAGTGGTATGGCACTCGTTAGGATAGGGGTTAATATAAGATTAGTTATGGACAAGCTTATATCTGAGATTCTTATAAGGGCAGTTAGGAAGAGAGGTATAGAAAGTTGTTAGAAACCTGAACCTGGTACTCACTGAAGAATTCTGGGGCTGGGTGCAGTGGCTCATACCTGTAATCCTAGTACTCTGGGAGGCTAAGGTGGGTAGATTGCTTGAGTTCAGGAGTTCAAGACCAGCCTGAGCAACAAGACCCCATTTTTACTAAAAATAAAAAAAACTAGATGGGTGTGGTGGCCCATGCTTGTAGTCCCAGCTACTTGGGAAGCTGAGGCAAGAAGATTGTTTGAGTCTAGGAGTTTGAGATTGCTGTGAGCTATGATGAAACCCCGGCACTCCAACGAGGGGTGACAGAATGAGACCCTGTCTCAAAAAAAGAAAAAGGAATTCTGGTTTAGAGAGATATTTCTGTTAAAGTTATAGAAGTAGATGAGAAGGCTTAGAAGGTGAATGTACATGGTAATAAAAGGGGGAGGGTAGAACCTGGAGAACAGCAGCGTTTAATGAAGGGAATAGTTATAAATGGGAGTGCACATAGACATGGAAGAGTCAGGAGATAATGGTATTATGGAAGCCAAGGGAGAGATGGGGTTTCAAAAGAAAAGAGGCCAACGGTGCCACGTTTCTTATGGATTGCCTCTCACAGTTTTATATAAGCCTCATTTATTCCCTCTCTCAGTTACAGAGACATGACAATGAGACCACCTTTTCTCTTCTTTATCTACTAGGGTTCAGAGTCAACTATGAATAGTTTATACAAGTCTCTTCCCATACGACTGTGTTATTCTATAACATAGCTATCGTCCTGGCTATGGTATACAAACCTAGCGATCTTCTCTTCTGACTTCTAGTTATAACTGTTCCCAGAATGTGAAGCACATGGTCGTTTGCAGTCTCTTATCAACATAGTTAGCATTATTCTTGTGTATTTATTTTGCTGTTTCACACAGCACTTCCCCTTTCAACCCTGTGATAGGTGTCCCTGTCTCTCCCATTGGGATGCTGTATAATTTTGCTCCCTCTTCTTTTAGACAGGGGTTTTGTTACTTTTTCTACCTTTCTGCTCCTCTGTTCCTTATTTCTCCTGCCCTATTCCTTTTCACTGGTAACTCTGAGGTTGGTCTTCTATGTCCCTTTCTCCTTTTCCCTTCTCCCTGATATATTATGTGACTATGTATCTAATATCCATTTTTGTATTTCTTATGTTATTTGTCTTTAATATTTTTGTGTCTTATTTCTAGGACTAGATCATTCATTTCTTAAGGGCAAAATAGGCATTTTATTGGTGTGAATTTGCTTAGCTTAAAATTTTATACACACGTGTGTTTGTATACTCTTGATTGAATTAATTAATAGAGAAAAGAAGCCTCTCCAGGGCTCTGGCCATGAGGCATAAATAGCACCAAACCTCTTAGACTTCTCTCGGTTGGGCCTGCTGAGCAAATGTAGGTGTATAATTGGTATACAAAACCCTGCACATAATAATGTACCCAATTTACATATATGTATACACTTGTATTACAAAAACCATAGTCAATCACCTCCAAATTTTCCTGGATCTTGTTTTTGTGTGTGCACTATAAGAACACTTAACATGAAATCTACCCTCTCAGCAAATTTTTAAGTGTCGAAAACATATTTACCGCATATACTCGAGTATAAGCCAAGTTTTTTTGGCACAAAATAAAAAACCCGAACTCGGCACAAAATAAAAAACCTGAACTCGGCACAAATTTTGTGCCGGAAAAACTCGGCTTATACTCAAGTATATACGGTAACTATAGGTACTGTGTGGAACACCATGTCTCTAGAACGTATGTTGTATAACTATAGCAAAGGCATTTTTCTATGGTTTCTAAGAACATAAAGAATAGTTACAGTATTCTGGAATGTTTTGATTTTCCTTGAATGATCCTGGTGAGAAAGCATTTAAGGTTTAACAAAACAGAAGATGTAGCTGTTTCTTTCATGTTATCTAACTTTCCTCACAAGGCTTTCTTCTTTCTTTTAGTGAGATTAGTCGCCTGGACCTGGGTCTGAGTGTGGAGGTATGGAACAAAGGACTGATCTGGGACACCATGGTGGGGACTGTGTGGATTGCACTGAAGGCTATTCGTCAGTCGGATGAGGTCAGTCAATGTGTTGCCTGTTTGGAGGTATGGTTCTTTGCCCTTGTTTCTCTCTGTGCTAGCTCCACTTTAGCTAATATTTATCCAGGCAGCTAAAGGTATTCTACCCCTTTTCTAATCAGAGGGCATGCCCCCTGCCTATTCCTAACTTGACCCAGAGGTTCCTGGGTTTTTAAAGTCTGCTGGTCTTCTCTATGTTCCATGACTGAACTTAGAGGTGTCAGAGCACCTATTCAGTCTTATCAGGTAGATGGCCTCTTTGAGTAGAATGTATGTGTGTGCTTACCTAGGGTACCTGTGGTTTCTGCATTCTCCTCTAAAATACTGCCTTAGGAAGAGTTCCATTAAACTTACTTGGCCAACTGGCTGGTTCTATTCTCTGCTTTGTTTCTTTGAGTCACCAATCTCCAGGGAACTTGTTTCAGTCCTCTTATTCCACATGTAACCCTAACAGAGTTTAAGGACCTACTAGCCTTAGCAGTTGGTATTCATAATGTCTCAATATGTTATTTTCAGGATTCAACTACCACCCCATTTTATCAGGCTAGATCATAACTCAGCATCATTTCCCCATAGATACTCCCTTTGGGCCTGGACAAAATCTATTATTCATATATTACTATTTGGCTTTAACATGGACCATGAATTTTCTCTGGGAGTGGGGAAGTTGAAGATTGTGCTTCTATTTTCTATATTTCTTTTAGTTTTGGCTAAGCCTCTATTCCATCGGGCAGCTCATTTTCATTGTATCCCAGTTCAGTTCTGTTTAATCAGCAATGTTTAGTGGTTCTTTACTAATTAGAAACAGTACCATATATCAGTAAGTAACAAAATCATTAAGAATTGTGTAGATTAAATATTGATCTACAGAGGTGCTTGGTTGTAGAGTTTGGTACTCCCGAAATTCTGTCCTCATTGAACATGAGGAGAGTTGAACGCAGTGAAAGCTGTTCTCCTCACTGAAGACCGAGAACATAAGCTTCATGTAACAGAGGCATGTGGTGACAGTGGTACGTTTGACTTGTCAGCATGTGTGTAGCCCTCAGAAGTGCTTAGATAAGAACTTCTGAGAAAAACACTTGGCTCTTGAACTAAGAGGGGAGCCAAGAAAGATAAAAGTTTAATTTTAGATCTTTGTTTCCTAGGAGGGGCCTGGGGAGTGGTCCACATTGGAGTCAGAGACATTAATGAAAGATGATGAGATCTGTGGAACTAAAAACCCAACTCCTCATAAAATTTTGCTTGATACAAGATTTGAGTTGCCTTTTGGTGAGTTTGTTTGATTAGACTTTAAAAGCCATTTAATACTTTTTACCATATTGTTGCTAGTTGTCTCATTAGTGTGTACTTTTTCTCTTCAGCCATCTCCTCTGAGGACATTCTGTCTTCATGCATTCTTTTCCCTATTACATCTCGCCCAGGGCATGTACTAAGTAGCATAAATAGACCAGAAAAGATGCTTATTAAAGAATTCACACTAAAAACCATTTTTTTCAAATCCATTTACTGTGACTATTATGATGACTTATGAAATAACTGCTAGATTTATTCTTTTGAAAATATTTAAACATTTATTGTCTTGAAGTGAATATATCTTATGATAGTTAATTTATTTTTTGAACTGATTTATTTTTTCAGAACGTAATTTATAACAAATACTAAGTAACACTGATAAATGGAATAGTAATTTAAAAAGTAAATTTAGGAAATCAATAAGAGCAAAGAACCCAGTTAATCACTGAGCAAGAGACATGAATAGAACCTTCTCCCAAGAAGACATTCAAATATCTTTGACATTCAAATGGCCAAATGTCCATTCAAATGGACAAATACACAAAAAAAATCCTCATCATCCCTACTCATCAGAAATGCAAATCTAAACAACCTTGAGATATAACCTAACCCTAGTGAGAATAGCACACATCACAAAGCTGCAGTTGCTGGGGTGGGTGTGGAGAGAAGGGAATACTTTTACACTGTTGGTGAGACTGCAAACTACTACAGCCTCTTTGGAAAGAAGTATGGAGAATCCTTAAAGCGCTAAAAGTAGACCTTCCATTCGATCCCACAATCCCATTACTAGGTATCTACCCGTAAGAAAAAAAATCATTTTATCACAAGGACATTTGTGCTCGAATGTTTATAGCAGCTCAATTCACAGTTGCAAAGATGTGGAAACAGCCCAAGTATCTGTCAACCCATGAATGAATTAATAAAACACGGAATATATATATGCGCCATGGAATACTATTATATATATGCGCCATGGTATACTATTCATCGTTAAAAAAGATGGAGACTTTATATTTTTTGTATTTACCTGGATGGAGTTAATGAACATTCTCATTTGTAAAGTATCTCAAGAATGGAAAACCAAACACACTATGTACTCAATGCTAATTTGAAACCAGTAGATGAATAACTACTAGGTCCACACACGAGAAAAAGACAATTAAATTCAATTAGAGGAGAGGGAGGAAGGAAGGGAGGGGGCTCAGTAAGCTGTCACCTAATGGGTAACAGCTTCTCTTTCCTTCTCCCTTCCTTCCTTCCTTCTTTCTTTCATTCGGTGCCCAGCTGGGTTTTTCATTTTTTTAGGAGTCAGGGTCTTACCCTTGCTCAGGCAAGTCTCGGACTCCTGAGCTCAAGCAGTTCTCCCTCCTCAGCCTCCCACAGTGCTGGGACTACATGCCCACTGTGCCTGCCTTCTTTTTTTTTTTTTTTGAGACAGAGTTTCACTTGGTTGCCCAGGGTAGAGTGCTATGGTGTTAACCTACCTCATAGCAACCTCAGACTCCTGCCTCATCATCTCAAGTAGCTAGGACTACAGGTACCCACCACAGTGCTGATATTTCTATTTTTAGTAGAGATAGGATCTTGATCTAGCTCAGGCTAGTCTCAAATTCCTGAACTCAAGCAATCCTCCTACCTTGGCCTCCTTGAGCGTTAGGATTACAGGTGTGAGCCACCATGCACAGCCTGATTTTCTTAAATAAATGTTTTTTCATTTGCTTTATGTCCTCAGGACCATTTCCAGAGACTTTACATGGTAGATTTTGGGGGGCTTTTTTATAGTATTACTTTTTAATCAATTTTATTCTCTAATTACATGGCTATAATGTAAATGTTATATAAAATCAATATTCTATATTTTCAGTTGTTTATTTATTATATGACTGCACAATGGCAATAAAAATAACATTTTTGGTGAATTACTATGTGCCCGTGGGCATGTCACTAAGTATCTCATGAGTACATGTTATCATTTAATCCTCATTTTAGATTTAGACCTTTGAAGTAGAACCAGCAACTTTTATTTCCACTTTAGAGATAAGGAAATTTAGGCATGGAATATTTAAGTATTTTGTTCAAGGTCACATATCTAGTACATGACAAAGACAGGATTTAAACTTGGATGATCTGGCTCTAAAGCCTGGGCTTTTAATTTTAGCCATAATACATTGGTTGTATTGTGTTCAAACTTTGTACTATTATAAATAGCACTTCATTATTGCTGTTTATTTTTTTTTCTTAGCTATTTTTGTGGGGTAAGGCAGTAGTAAATGTACAATGGTTAATAAGTTACTAGTGAAAACTAGGTCTCCCTTACAAACCAGTTCCCTTCCATAAGGCAACCACTGTCTTGTGTATCTTTCCAAAGTCAGCCTGAATATACGCATATATACACACTGCCATCTTCTTTTGAAAACACACATAGTAGTATATTCTAAACACATTCTGTGCCTCTTATTGTTATCCACTTAATGTATTTTGATGAAATCATCCCCCATCAGAGCATATAGACCCATAGCAGTAACTCTTCTTCTTCCTCCCACCTCCCCCACCCCTTCTTTGAAATAGGTGCATAGTACACCATTTTATGGATGAGGAAGTGCTATACAAATTAGGTTATCGATTATTTGAAGCTTTTTAAAAAATATGTTTGAAGTATTATCACCAGTTGCTGAGGAGCTGTTTAAAGGGAAGGAGTTGGGAGATTTGGACAGGAGGAACAAGGGAGAAAGGGTGATATTTGCTTCTTTTACATGGACTACTACAAAGTATATCTGTTTAAATGTCTCCAAAGTTGGTCTGGTTCATAGATTGCCTTAGTGTTTCTCTTTTGTGCTGGATATATTTGGTCTAATTAATATTTTAAAAGGTGAGTTTTGGGGGGAAGTTATTATAGTCAACTTTAAATATTTGGAAATGAGGTTGTACTGTTATTTTTTAAAGTCTAATGTTTTCATTCATGGACTAACTGAATAGATATTTGAGTATCTAATATTTTTCTGGACATAAAATCTATGAGGCTTTTTTAGTTAAAAAATTTGTTTTTATGTTCTATATTCATCTTAACCATTATTAAGCCCATGTCACTTAAAATAATGTTCATGAAGTTCGTTCACATTGTAGCACATGACAGGATTTTCTTCCTTTTTAAGGCTGAATAATTTATCATTCTGTGTATATATCTCCTTTTGTTTATCCCCCTTTTTTATTTTTATTTTGAGACAGAGTCTCACTATGTCACCCTCCGTAGAGTGCTGTGGCATCACAGCTCACAGCAACCTCAAACTCTTAGGCTTAAGCGATTCTCTTGTCTCAGCCTTCCAAGTAGCTGGGACTGCAATGCCTGGCTATTTTCCTGTTGCAGTGGTAATTGTTGCTTAACAGGCCAGGTTCAAACCCGGCCAGTCTCAGTGTATGTGCTACAGTCACCAGCCTTGTTTATCCTTTCATCTGTTGATGGACACTTGGGTTTCTTCAGCTTTTAGCTATTGTGAATAATGCTGCTATGAACTTGGGTGTGTAAATATCTTTGGGATCCTGCTTTAATTCTTTTGTGAATTGAAAGTGGGATAGCTGGGTCACATGATAATTTATTTTTAATATTGGGGGAAAAATTATGAACTTTGAGTATTTCAATGTCTCAGGTCTAACTTTTCTCTTAAACTAATCCTTTAGACTGTTTTGGTTTTGCTGAGAAGAAGGTAGTATATTTTTGGAATCATACTGACTGTGGTTTGAAATGGCTTATCTCTTTATGAACTCAATAACCTTGACCAGATTATTTAACCTCTCTGAACTTCAACTTCCTCATTTGCAAAATAGAACAGTGGGAATAATAGTGCATTTTATTTGTTTTTGTGATGATTTAAATAATGTTCATGGCAAGAACCAAGCCACCAGTAAAATTTGTTTATTACCACCATCCTTCTGACTTAAGTCATTTGACTGAAAGAAATTTTATCTGCTGATGATTGAACATTACTTGTTGATGTTGTTTTTTTTCTTTTTTTACGGTAGATATCCCAGAGGATGAAGCCAGATATTGGACCTACAAATTAGAGCAAATCAATGCCTTGGGCTCTGACAATGAGGTAGGAACTTCCTTATTTGCAATATAGAGAGCTGGGAACAACCTCTGATACTCTCTATAGGTTGTACAGGGAGGGGCCCAGGAACATGTTATTCTGAAGAAAGAAATAATTTATATTGCATTAAAGAAAAGGGCAGCTAGAAGATTGCCTGAAATTTCATTAGAAGACTCCATCTCTCACTTAACCTTTTTTCCTACTGCCCCCACACTGTGGCACTAGTCTGGCTCTGGGCTATGGGCAAGGGAGTTTGTAGCAGGGAGTCTGTCCTCTTTTGTTACACACCATAGCAGAAGGTATTTCTTCTGTTTCCTCCAAGATTTTTGGTTATTATCTTTATTTATGTGTTCTTTTTTATCTTGCTCCAAAGCTGGTGCATATAAGAGAAGACAATCAACTCAATCTGGAGTATCAGGAATGGGGAATATTTTTGTTACTGGTAGTGGAGAGAAAAGATAAGTTTACCTTTGGACATGTTGGACTATTAAAAAATGGGTCTGATTATAAGGTAGAATTTGAGTGCTAGGAGATATTTCAATGGAAATGTTTGGTAAACAATTTCATGAGAGTCTGAAGCTGGTTGGATATGGTGGGGAGCTATAAGCTTAGAGTTTGGATTTATCAACATATTGGTAGCAATTGAAGTCATAGGAATGAAAAGCTTGCTCAGGTAAAGCACGTGAAAACTATTGAAGAACAGGACAAAACATTGAGAAACATCACAGGTGGAATTCTGGGAAACAAAAGAGACTGAGAAAGAGCTACCTGAAAAGGGAGAGTAGGAGAACCAGGAAAGATTCATGGAATAAAGAAAAAAAAAGGATTCAAGGATCACATGTTCAAACAAGATGAATTCTGAAATAGAGTCATTAGATTTGGCAATTAATGACCAGTGTCTGTTCATAAACTAGTACAGAAAGCTCAAATGTGGTAGTTTTATGAGTGTATTATTTCTAGGGCTGCCATAACACAGTACCACAAACTAGGTGACTTACAACAACTGAAATTTATTTTCTTACAGTTTTGGAGACTGGAAGTCTGTAATCAAGATCTCTTCAGAATCAGTTCAGTTTTGTCTAGAGGCTCTAAAGAAGAAACCATTCCATACCTTTCTCCTAGCTCTGATGGTTGCTGGTAGTCCTTGCTGTTTCTTGACTTGTAGATGGATCATTCTAATCTCTGCCTCTGCTGTCACATACTTCCCTATCAGTCTCTCTGTGTGTCTTCACAATGCATTCTTCTGTTTCTACATGTCTATGTCCAAATTTCTATTTTTATTATAAGAACACTAGTCATTAGATTAATTTTATTGTATATTTTATTATATCTTCACAGACCTTGTTTCCAAAATAAGGTCACATTCACATTCATATTTCCAAAATAAGGTCACATTCGCATTCACATTCCAAAATAAGGTCACATTCAAAATAAGGTCACAGGTACTTAGGGTTAGAACTTTATCTTTTTTGCAGTGGGACACCATTGAACTCATAGTTAAATGAAAGATAAAGAAATGGAATTTGGGACATGTTGACAACTACTCTTTTCAGGAGAATAATGGTTCTTCTGTGGGTCTGAATTCCCTACTCTATATGAGATTTTTGCTTTCTGTTTATATTCTAGGATATGGAAATGCCTATGTTTCCATCTTTCATCCCCTCTTTCACCACCTTGTTTTTCTTTATAACAGCTTTATTGAAATAAAATTCATATATACTGTATGTTCATTCATTCAACATATATATGGCTTTTAGTATATTCTGAGTTGTTTATCTATCACCACAAATAACTTTTTAACATTTAATGTCGTTAACGTCACTTTCTAATCCCCCCACCCCTCACATCTTCTTCAGCTCAGCCTAGGCAAGCCCTCATCAACCTTCTGTCTCTCTATATTGACCTATTCTAGACATTTCCTACAAACAGAATTATGTGCCCTATATACTCGAGTATATACGGTAATCCATACTCTTTGTAACTGTCTTCTTTTAAGTAGCATAATGTTTTCAAGGTTTCATCCACATTGTGGCATGTACGAGTACTTCATTCCTTTTTATTGCTAGATAACATTCCATTGTATGGACATAATATATATTTTTTCTAATTCATCAGTTGATGGATAATTGGGCTGTTCATACTTTTTTGCTATTGTGGATAAAGCTGCTGTGAACATTTATATACAGAATTTTGTGTGGACATATTTTCTATTCTCTTGGGTATGTATCTGGAAGTGGAATTGCTGGATCAGATGGTAACTCTATGTCTATTTGAGAGACGGCCAGACTATTTTTCAAAGTGGCTGTGACTTTTTATGTTTCTACCAGTGGCATATAAAGGTTCCAATCTCTTCACATCCTTATCAGCACCTGTTATTATCTTTTTTATTATATCCATTTTAGTAGGTGTGAAGTGGTATCTCATGTGGTTGCCATATCATTTGAAAACTTTTATTATAGACATTTTCAAACATAAAAAAAAAGATTGTTCTTCCCTCTTTTTGCTGGAGTATTTTAAAACCAATCCCTTGTCTCACCCATAAATATGTCAGTATATATCTCTAACAGATAATGCCTTTAAAAACATAACCACAATGTCATTATCACATTGCATTTAACAATACTTTCTTAATGTTATCTAATCTGAGTTAGATTAGATAACTGTTAACCTAATCCGAGTTCAAATTTATCATCTCAAAGATGTTTCTTTTCCACAGTTGATTAATTCGTTCCATTTCTTTCTCTCTCTCTTTTTTTTTTTTTCCTTTTATTTTGGGATAGGGTCTCATTCTGTCAACCTAGCTAGAGTGTAGTGATGTCATCATAGCTAACTGTAAACTCAAACTCCTGGGCTCTAATGATCCTTCTGCGTCAGCCTCCCAAGTAGCTGGAACTACCATGCACCACCACACCTGGTTAATTTTTCTATTATTTTGTAGAGATGGTGCACAACAACACCTGGCTAATTTTTGTATTATTTTACTGATGTTTCCAGCTTTGTTTTTATTACTAAGAACTACCTTAGCAATACAGGGTGGCAGTTAGTGTTTTATCCCACTTTTATTGATTTTAAAATTCAGCAGTGAAGTCTATTGTTCTTAGCTTATTTCATTCATTATGTAATTTTCCCATCAGCCTTTCACCTAATGGCTTTAGCAACAAATAATTATTATTTTCATTGGGATTTGTAAAATGATGGTGTTCTACTTATATCATCCTTTCAGCATTTATTAGCAATGATTTGTCTACAGAAATGAACTTTATGGGCTAGGCAGGTGGCTTACGCCTCTAATCTCAGCACTTTGGGTGGCTGAGGTGGGAGAACCAGGAGTTTTCTTGAGGCCAGGAGTTCAAGACTAGCCTGAACTAGGGTGTAGCATAGTGAGATCCCATCTACACAAAAAATGGAAAAATTAGCCAGTGTAGTAGTGTACCCCTGCAGTCCTGGCTACTTTTTGTTAATAGGGAATAATTATGAATTTGTGAATTTTAATATATTTGATGTATGTATTTCAATCTATTGCAGTCTTTTTTTTTATATATACTAAATGATCTCATTTTTGGTGAGTAGGACCTTTTTCAAGTTGGTTTCTGTGATTTTTTTTTTCTACTTATTTTTATTTTTTTTAATTAAATCATAGCTGTGTACATTAATGCAATTATGGGGTACAATGTCCTGATTTTATATATAATTTGAAATGCTTTCATCAAACTGGTTAACATAGCCTTCACCGCATTTTCTTAGTTATTGTGTTATGATATTTATATTCTACCCTTAGTAGATTTAACATGTACCCTTGTAAAATGCACTATAGGTGGGTCCCACCAATTACCTTCCCTCCACCCATCCTCCCCTCATCACCTCTCGTCCCTCTCCTCTTTCCCATCATCTTGGGCTATAGCCCAAGGGTTATAGCTTTCATATGGAAGTGTGGGTGCTTATAAATTAGTTTCATAGTGGGGCTAAGTACATTGGATACTTTTTCTTCCATTCTTGAGATACTTTACCAAGAAGACTATGTTCTAGCTCCATCCATGTAAACATTTGAAAATATTGATAAGCCTGGTAGTATTTTGAGTATTGAGTTTTTCAAAAGTCCAGTGGACATTTTTAATCCTTTTGCCACTGTAGAAGTTGGAATTTGATCAAAAGTTTCTGAGTAAGTTTACTTTGGTGGTAGAGGATCGTGTTGGTCATTATGGAAGATAGGTCTGAGAATATCCTGGAGAGCTGGTTTAGTTATGGCAAATTTCTTCAACATGTGAATGTCATTAAAGTATTTAATTTCTCCATCATAAATGAAACTCAGTTTAGCTGGATACAGGATCCTGGGTTGAAAGTTATTGTTTTAGAAGGTTAAAGTTCAATGATCACCCTCTTCTAGCTTGAAAAGTTTTAGCAGAGAGATCTGCAGTCATTCTAATATTCTTCTTTTGTAGGATATGGTTTTCTTATGTCTGACTGCTTGAAGAATTTTCTTTCTCATATTAACTTTGATGAAGTTAATTATAATGTGTCTCGGGGATGTTTTATTTGGGTTGAGTTGTACTGGGGTTCTGAAACTGTCTGCTATCTGAATTTCAGAATCTGTTACCATGTTTGGGAAGTTCTCCTCAATTATATCTTGGAGTAGAGTATCTGGGCCTTTCGATGCAACCTCAGGAATTCCTATAAGGTAAATGTTAGTTTTCTTCAAATTGACCAAGAGCTCTCTGAGAGAATGACCCATTTTTGCTCTCTACTTCTCTTCCTCTGAGTGTTTGGGAGCATTCAAAAGCTTTGTCTTCAATGTCAGAGATCCTTTCTTCTGCCTGCTTCATTCTGTTACTAAGGGATTCTACTATATTTCTCAGATCTTTGAGGGCTGCAAGTTCTTGCCTCAATGTGTCAAAATCTTTGGTGATTTTGTCTTTGAATTCATTGAATTCTTGAGAAAACTTTTGAAATGCTCCTTGAATTTCTAATTCCAACTTTACCTCCATTCTGCTAATCTTATTTGCAATCCAAATTCTGAATTCAATTTCTGACATCTCAGCCATTTATTTACAAATGGGATATTTGGGTTTGTCTGCCTTGTTGTTCCTTGGGGGAGTTTATCTACTCTGATTATTCATTGCCAGAGTTTTCCACTGGTTCCATCCCATGATTATTTTTCACTATTTGGCTAGATGAGCAGATAAGGTGAAATTTGATTAGGGGCTCCTGGAGTAGTGATTAATCAGCCCTTTGCCCAAGAGCTGGGACTGATGACTGCAGGTTTTCCCCTACAGCTTTGCAAAAGACCTGTACAGTACTACAGCCTGAGACACTAGGGACCTGTTTGGTGTGGTGGGACTAAGTGGCTCTGTCTTGTTATCAGCTGGTCTCTGTCCAATCCTAGTGAATCAGTAATTCTGGGTTGAAATCTCAGCTGAGGAGAAATACAAGCAACTAAGACACCACACCCCCCTCCACAGACAACAAATTGAAATGGAAAATCAAACCTTCCTACAACATAACCAGGGTACCCTCTTGGATGGTCCTCAGGTGATTGGCCTAGGTCAAGACTTCCAAATCAATTGTCCCAGTCAGCACCCAGTCTCAAGTGGGAGAGTTCAAAAGGTCTCCAGCAACTAGATAGCAAGGGTCTGCTGGCAGCTTGAGTATGACTCGCTCTGATGCTCTGTGGAATCAGAATTAGTCCAGGAAGGTTGATGCTTTCTTCCCCACTTTGCACTTCTATCATGCTCAGTTACTGGTAACCCCATAAGGCTGTGACCCAGTTCCCTCCAATGCAGATGCATCAGGGGTTTGCGCCTGCCTGAGTCATAGGGAGATGTATGTCTCCTCAGCCAGGCCGCTGCACTCTGCCACCAGCCGGCAGGGGGAGCTGAAGCTTGACTACCTCAAGTGCTTAATGGAGGCTGGGGAGTTTCACTCAGTTCCAGCCCCACCCCTGATTGATGTTGCTGCCACTTATATTCTTGTAGAATTTGTGTTTCTGTCCCAGCTATATTCCCCTGCAGGCCAGGCACTGATTGAGTTCACAGAAACTGTGACTCAGCCCTGTCGTGTGCCACTGCCACTGAACCAATTCTCATGGAGCTGCTATCTTAGTCTCTGCTGTACTCTGTGTTCGGGTGGGCACAGTTAGAGCTCACAAACAGCTCTCAGTTCCTGCCCTTCCTTGGACTGATGTTGCTGCCATGCCTGCTTTTGTTCCAGCTATGCTCCCCTGGGGGCCAGTTGCATCTTGGGCTCACAAAAGAAGCAATTCTGACTCAGCCCCATGCTGGGAGTACCCACACTGCCTTTGCACGCATGGATTCTACTTTCTGTCCCTGCTGTGCCCCACCCAGGCAGGTACCACCTCAGGCATACCCTTTGCTCATGGGGCCTGTGTTTCCATTCCAGATCTGTTCCACCCGTGGCCACCACCAGAGCAGAGGCTCGGCTCCCTCTGCTTGCTAAGAGAGGCAGGAAGTGTTTCTTCAAAACATCACCAGGGGTGTGAACCCTATTGTTCCTGCTGCTGTCACTGCTGCACTGCACCGTGGGGCACCATCTCTCCCTCTCCCATATGGTTCCCTCACTCTACAGTCCCCACTTTACACCCATGTCACCAATTCAGCACAGACTTCTAACAGCCCACGCCCTGTCCACACCTCTTGAGAAAATGCCCAAGAATCTGAACTCCATGCAGGACAGGCTTCCAGACCATGGGATGAGAGTGGAGGAGAGTGCTGGGAGTTCAGAATTGCGGGTAGAGTATTTGTTCAGTTTTATGCCTTGTGGGAGAGTGCCATGGCACACTAGTGGGTCCTCCTCTCTGGAGAAGGAGTTCTGGTTGTTAGAGGGTCTCTGCCATGGGATAAAATAGGAGACCTGAACTCTGTGCACTTGTTTGTAGAAAGTATACTGCGAGCCACTCTCGTGGAGGAGGGGACTCCCATCCACTTGGCGATGGGTTTTGTACCTATTGTTTGTTTCCTTGAGGTCACAGCTCACCTCAGCAGGGGTAATGAGTGTTCTTGAATCTCTCTTGGCTCAGCTTCAAACCATCAGCTTACTTGCTAAACTGCTGTCCTTTAACTCTCCTTCTGGATGGGAGCCTCTATGTAAAGCTGGCTCCAGTTGGCCATATTGCCTCCTCCCTTGGCTAGAAGGAAATTTTCTGGAGGTGCTGAAATGTTTTCTGTCTCTACTAGAGTAGCAGTTGTGTTGGTATACTCATTTATCAATACTCATCTACCTGTACACTGGAGATACGAGCTTTTCATTAAATTTCACCTCAATAAAAAAGCAAATTGCAAAATGTTCATATAAAGTGATATCATTTATGTAGAAATTTAAAGCACTCACAACACCACATCTTATTTGTGGACATATACAAAGAGCCATAAATGGAAGAAAAGCTACACACCAACTTGAGGCTCTGGCCCCTTTTGTGCAGGGAGAAGAGAAATGGGATGAAGTGAGGTGCACAGTTGTGTTTACACCACCTCTATTAATGTTTTTATTTCCATAGGCAATGTATTCATACTTGTTAGATCTTGTTGGTGTGACATGGGTATATTTTATATTACCGTTCCTGGTGTTTGAAATTTTTCATTCTCAGCTTTTTTTTTTTTTTAGAAAAGGAAAAAAACTTGAATAGAAAGTTCTGGGTAAAGGATTGCTTTCTCTTCTTTCACTTCATTGTAAAGTTTGACACAGAAAAGAATTTTTTTGATCTCAGAGTGAGGCCAGAAGACTTTTTCCATGAAAGTATATCAAAGTATGGAGGGCCTAATGAGATACCAGAAACATTGGGTCAAACCTACATCTCCTTTTTCTGAAATGCTGGCAACATTCTCAAGAAGTATGATTTCACCCTTCTCAAACTTCAATATATAGATTTTTAGCTTCAAAACATAAGAGGGCTTCAGCTCAAAAAAAAAAAATCTAAATCCTGAAGGCAATTAAAGAATAAATTTCTGAGTTTAATTTAATAAAATTATATTAGCTGATATGGGTTTTAAGATTTCATATTTTATGTATGCTAACGGAGTTCTATATTTTCATTTCTACTGATGTTTGAAAATGCCCCCAAAGAACTTGGAACAATTAGGTGAGGTAAAATTAGTAAAGGGAGACTCTCCTTCCTTCCTTCTTTCCTTTTCATTGTGAAATAATCATAAACTCACAGAAAATTTTCAAGGAAAGAACAAAGACTCTTTTTTCCCTGAGCCATTTGAGAGAAGGCTGCTGACCGGATGGCCTCTCACCCTCTAAATACTGAAGTGTGCATTTCTCACAGACAAGGATCTCTCCTGCTCTTTCCCAATGCAGCTGCCAACACCAGGAATTCCACATCCATCCTCTCCTACCTTTAAGCTCCAGACCCCACTCAAGTTTCACCTGTGTCACAGTCACATCTGGCTAGGGAAAGTTTCCTCGGGGTCACGTGTTAAATTTAGTTGTTCTTTCTCTTTAGTTTCCATGAGTCTAGTTTCTCAGACTTCCTTTGACTTTCCCAATGTGGACATATTCAAACATAACGGGTTGATTTTGTAGACTGTCCTTGACTCTGGGCTCCTCTGATGGGTCTAGATAGCGTGATCCAGTCTAGTGTTTCTGCAAGTGTATCTCAGGAGAGAGGGCATGTTCTCAGGGCAGCCTGCCTGCTGTTGGCCAGAGCTGGTCTGTCTGGTTACCGATGATGTTCACTTCAATCCCTTGATTTAGGGACTGGCTGTCAGGCTTCTCCACTCTGCCTCTTTTCCATATGTAATTAATAGGTATTTAAATCTCTGCAAAAATTACATTCTTTCTCAAACATGAAGTTTATTTGTTAGTTTATTGTATTTGTGAACCTTGTGGGTTAGTGTTTCCTTTAGTGGGTTATCCGTTACTCTCAGTGTTTATCTCACAGCTCAGACAGTTCCTGATATGACCAGTGGGAACTGGCTTCTGCATTCTTCTGATACACCCCATCATTCTTTGAATATGTCCTTGTTTTCTGGCACAAGAAGTTGGTTCTGGCTCATCTTGCACTTTCCCCTGCAATCTGCCTTTCTAAGGAGACTTGGTGGAAAATGGTATTTAGAAACCAAGATCCGGGTGCAAAGTGTGCTCATTGCTATTGGTGGTGGTACAACTCCCAGCTCTCTCAGCGGACAGAGCCAAGACATATATATAGACACACACACGTTAAAACGTGTACATACATCTGTATGCAAAACAAGCAGCTCACACCAGTATCTCCAACTCCAGCCCAAGAGATGGGGTTCATTCACATTTTCTTCATGCTGTGTGGTGAGAGCCCTGCCTTTCTCATCCTTGCTATAGTGAGTTATTAGTCTGCCCTATTGAATGTAACCCTATTAGTTTCCCATTACTTCTCTAACAAATTACTACAAACTCAGTGGCCTAAAAGAAGACATTGACTTTCTTGTGATTCTGGACATCCTAACTCTAAAATATACCAGTAGGGCTGCATTTCTCCTGTGGGCTTCATGGCACATCTGTTCCCTTGCCTTTTCAACTCCCAGGAGCCACCTGCTTTCCTTGGCTTGGGCTCTCTGCTTGAATTGCTCCAGCCTCTGCTCCAGCCTCAGATCTCCAGCTACTGATCTCCTGCCTCCTCAAATGAGGACCTCTGCAATTACAGTGGCTCACCTAGACAATTCAGGACAATCTCATCTCAAGACCCTTAGCTCGATCACATCTGCCAAGTCCCTTTTGCCATCTATGGTAACACAGGTTCTGGGGATTAAGATGGGCCTTTACTCAGCCTCCACAGTAACTAACCTCCCATTTCTACTGCAGCTCCATCACCAGATACATGAAGCCCCCTCCTCTTCCTGTCTGGGCCCTGACTCACATTCCTAGACCATCTCCTTCCCTCATACGGATGTCCTCCTCACCCTGTCTGGGCCCTGGCACCCACACGGGACATTCTTCCATGAGAATGCCTTCCTCATCCCTGGACTCTGGCTCCTCACACATGAAACCCTCCCAGGGACCCCTTCTCACCCCATCCTGAGCCTCCCTGGCTCCCTGCCGGAAACCCTACCATGAATGGATCAAGATGGAACTGTTCAGAAAGGAAAGGGAAGAAATAGGCAAAAGAAAGATCTCAGTTTCTCAGCACAGGTTCCCTTAAATTATTAACAACAAATTTCCACATTTTCTATCTAAAGTTTTCTTAGCTTCTATAGAAATCCCATGTCAAAGGAGTGAGCTGACACATTCTCACCTTCTTTCTTTCTTTTTTTTTTTTTTTTTTTTTTTTTTTAAGCCAAGAAGGTTACAAAAGGTATATTTGTTGATTTTTTTCAGAAACCCAAATACAACGTGGTTTGGCAAAAAAAAAAATGGTCCTATTTCATATCCTCCCCCCCCCCCCCCAAATGCAGGATGATGGGAACCAGGGCTCCAAGGTGTCTCCCTGCCACTCTTCTCTGTCCTTGAGGTCCTGGGTGTACCTTCTGTGCTGGATAAGGGCTGGAGGTGGCCTTCAGGGCTCAAATAGCCTTAGCTCCATCCCCAGGTGTGAAAGAGGCTTCTCTGTCCTCATACCACTTTGGAAAGCACCATTTCTAACATGGACCAGGAGACACTCCCTGGATCCATCACTGGGGCCAAAGAGTCAGGGCCAGTTATGAATGAAGCAGCAGAGGTGAAAGGTCCTGCTCTGCCTTACACCATCAGGGTTTTAAGGGGAGACACTCCCCACATTTGGCACATAAAAGCACTCTCATACTCAGGCTTGGTGTTCTGAAAGATTCTGTGTACTTTACAAGAGACAAAGGTTTGAGGAAGAGGCAAGTCCAGAGAACCAGGGAATGGATTTGAAGAGTTTTCAGGTGGAGGCACACAGTACTTTCGTCCAGTACTAGACCCATCCAGCACAGCAACCAGGGAGGGCAGCTGGCGAGGTCTGAGTAGGAGCTCTCTGGCAATCACAGGTAGCAGGCAGTGAGCTGCCTGTCATGTGGACACCTCACAAGCTTGGCAACCACTTGATTGGGATATGAAGATCTGGGATTCAAACCTGGAGTAGAGGGCATGGATAGAATATAGGATCTTTAAAGTCCTTTCTGCACTTGACATCAGTGCAACCCAACTGTGATGCTGACTGATATATTGCCTCTCAGCTAGAAATGCACCCTTTTTGCCTGCTCTGTGAAAATTGGTGTGAGCCCTTTAAATATTTTTACTCTGCCAGATGGCATGCTATTAACCTGTCAGGAGAGTGTGCCAGAGAGACATGGCAGGAGAAAGGGCTGAGCTTCCTGCTTGGTGTGCCTGCTCTGCACCCTCCTGCCAGGCTCTGGGGTTCTCCAGTGCCTGGGTCACCCAGAGTATGGCAGCCTGCAGCCTCCCCTAGTTCTTCCCAGGGGTTATACGGCAGATGCCTCCAATGATACACTCAGTGCCCAAGAGAACAGATTTCTGCCTTCCAGGGAGCCCTGCCAAGTGGATGAGACTGGATCTCAGCCTTGGGGTCACAGCTGCTGTGATGTCTGCTAGCCCTGTCTTCTCCAAACTTCTCTTTACTTCTTACCGGCCCATCCCTCCACACGCCAACCCTCTGCTACAGCTAAAAATTCAGTAGATCCAACGTTCCCTGTGCTGGTTCTGTCTCTGACTGGTGCCCCCACCTTCAGTCTAAAGGCCACTATCTTCCGACGTCTTTCCTGATGCCCCCACTCCCTCGTGGACCCAGAGATCTTTCAGGTAGAACTGTTGGCTCAGACCTTAATGCTGCTCATGTTATAGTTGTTCATGTAAAATGTACCAAGGATTAGTACCCCTCAAGGCTGAGGAGCTGAGTCTCACTCACTATCCTTTCCTCAGAATGGGGGGTTGGGAGGGGCAGGTATCAGAGTCTCTGAGACTTTTCAGGTGATGCTGTCCTCCCGGAGCCTGAGTTCCACAGGCACTGGGACATGGTGAGGCAAGGCTTTGCTCCTCCTGGTGCTGTGTCCATGGCAACCTCTGTGGCACTGGGTCCCCATGAATCTCTGTCCTGGTGCCTACCCAACTGTAGTGCAGAAAGCAAGAGTGAAAGGATTTTCTGAAGACAGCCCCACACAGATAGAGTGTTGAATAACAGTGCAGAGTGGGTGGAACCAGGAGAGATGAAATCATTAAACATTACCAGAGGGGGCGGCGCCTGTGGCTCAGTGGGTAGATCGCCGGCCCCATATACCAAGGGTGACGGTTTTGCCATGGCCAGCTAAAACACATGGCAACTGCAACAAAAATAGCTGGGCGTTGTGGCAGGAGCCTGTAGTCCCAGCTACTCAGGAGGCTAAGGCAAGAGAATTGCTTAAGCCCAAGAGTTGGAGGTTGCTATGAGCTGTGCTGCCACAGCACTCTGCCAAGGGTGACAGAGTGAGACTCTGTCTCAAAAAAAAAAAAAAAAAAATTACCAGAGAAATCATTTCATTCTTCTGAGGCCTTGATATATTGAGACACAGCTCACTCCTTTTACTGACAGACCCAGGGTCCTCAGTCCCCACCAGCCCCTCAAGGCTGCCACTGCTGTCCCCTTCCCGTCCCTCCACCACCACCATCCTGTCCCGGGTGGTGTCTCACAAGCAGGTCCTTCCCGCACTCTTATCCAGGTCCAGATGATGAGGAGTTCCCTTTGGAGTCTCAGATTTTAACCAGGTATTTCTCTCTCTGCACCTGAACTTACTGATTTGTGATTCTGTTCTGAGCAGACAGGTCATTTTCTAGCTCAGCCTGTGTTCTTCATAGGACTGTAGGAATCGCTATGCTGCGTGCCCCTGTGGCTTTGTTTAGGTGTGGGCTGTGCGGTGATCTGAGCCCCCTCCATTCACTCCCTTAGACCCACCTCCACCCTCCTCCGGCTGCTGCCTGCCTGTCTGGGGAAAAGGAGGAGGAAGAGTGACAGGAGGAGCTGGTCCCACTCTCCCGCCCTCACCCCAGGGTGCCCTGCAAAGCAGCCAACTCTGGGCAACTCTGTCCCTTTCTCCGTAAAGGTGGGTCCAGGTGCTGTGGGGCTGGCACAACCTGGTGTTCCTCTCTACAGAAAAGCAAAAGAGTAACAAGTGCCACTTCAGCCACCAAACTCAGCCAAGGAGCCACAGAGGAACCTGAAATCAGAATGAGGAATAACGGGCCAACCTGGTCCTGACTGAAATCTGTCACTTCCGCAAATTTCCCAAACAGTTTGACAGCATGAACACATCCCCAGGGCCCCTTCTAGGAGATAGAGACCAGTGCAAGTGGCCCGCTAGAAAGCGCCATAACCTTCCCGTGACCCCAGGGCCACTCCCTCCCTGTCCCCCACTCCCACCCCCACCCGTGGCTACACACCTGTATCTCTATTCCACTCTCTCCAGCCCACACATACAGCACATATTTGTAAATATTTGTAAATATATCTAATCATGTCATCATAATTCATCTAGACTTTCTGCTTCTTTAACAATAGCAAGCATTTACCATTTTTTCCAAATAAGATTATCGCCCTCCTCGCCCCAAAAGGAGGTGATTCTGGGTCATTGCTACATACAGTGAGCAGCCCTGAGAATGAAGTTGGGGTGGGGGGAGGTGGGAAGGAAAGGCACCAAAATCTTAAAGGTGGCTTTCTTGGGGTGCCAGGCACAATGGTGATAGTTTCCCTTACTTCTGATTTTACTAATTTCTTCACATTTTCACCACGTATAACACCAACTTTATATGGAGACAGATCCCTTCTCTCTCAGCATCTGTCCCCTCCTGCTGCCGCACAGCACAGGGGGACACATTCACAAGTCCTGGCCAACAGAAGAATCTGCCTCCCCCCTCACATCCCTTTTCAGGGTCTCACAATGCACATTTACATCTTAAGAGAGTATCACTATTTTGCTTTGGGAAATCCCCTGGGTCTTCCATACAAAAATATTAATACTCTAAATGGGGGTATTAGACAGGAAACCTGGGCAGAAAGTTTTGCAAAAAATGAGACCACACTTCAGAGACTGAAATGCAGATATAGATACAAGAAGCAGCCAAGCCAGGGTATAGGGGACGAGGCTGTGTGGGACCAGCAGCCAGGCCAGGGGGGAGGCCTGAGAGGAGGGCCTCAGCACCTTGATCTGCAGTATGAGCATCTGTGGGACCAGAACAATGCTGTCTCAGGGTCAGGTGTGTGTGTGGCGGGGGGGGGGGGGGGGGGGG